>JACEFZ010010136.1:116243-208190 GCA_014155875.1 Cepaea nemoralis
GGATGAATCTAAATCAATGGCTTCGTACCTTCTGTGAGCGCCAAACAATATTATGTGTGTTTATTTATGTACCTGTCTCTGTGGCCTCTACGGGTTCCCAAATTATTTCCTGTGTAATACGTGTACAGCATTAGAACCGACCAATAATTTCTCTGCTTTAAATGTTTGTTAATATACTGGACACAGCATTACGGTTCGGTGTGTTTGTGTGTTTGTTATTTGACCTATGCTGGTTTAATACAAATTATGATACCTCTGGCACTTTCTCAAATGTTTGATACGAATTCTGTCAGTATTCCATAGTTGATTTGTAGTATGATAGACATGACTAATGAAGACACTTTGTTGGAGTGTCTAGTTCAGTGGTTCTCAACCTTTTTTTGGCCCATGCACCCCTTCACCATATGTTCAGAGCGCCATCACCCCCTTTGAATTTCCTCCCTATAACCCCTACACGGTATAACATAAAATGGAAGCTAAATTTAATAACATATACTAGAACAAATCTAGACGTCTACAAAAAATGTGATTTGCGGGTTTACTTACGTTATAAAACAAATTTTAGAAGGGCGAGAAGTACAAAACCGATTACTATGGAGGGAAAAACAATATCAAGTAATCGGTTCTTGTATTAACGTGATCTTGAAAAATCTTAAATCCCCCTCCCCTGGAAACCCTTAAACATCCATGGAGGAATTCTCCACCTGTTGAGAACCACTGGTCTAGTTGGTCATTGTCACGTAAAATCTTGAAGTTGTCGATCGATGAAAATATGTCGCGCCAGCCGTCTGCAAGCAGGCCGTCATTCTTTGATGTGTTGTTGATCGAGGAAGGACTGTCGCGCCATACGTCTGCAGGCAGCGGCCATCCTTTTGATGTGGTAGACAGATTGTCTGGGTAACAGTCGGCACGATCTTTTGTTGTGGGGAAATTATTCTCTAGATCACAGACAGGAGACACTTTCCCGGATGAAAGGTACAGGACCGCCAGTTGTTGACATTCAAGTCGGAAACGGAGAGAGAAAAATAGCTTCTAGACGTCTAGTGTCTAGACAGTTTGTGACGTCATTCAGACACTGTATTGAAACAGTCTGGATAAACAACTTTGGAGTTAGTCGACCAAAGTTGTGAAGCGCTACGGACATGTGCAATATTCCTAGTTTGTTTCTAGAGAGAGACTATAGTGTCTATTGTTGATTTATATCGGCGGACATCTATCCAGTGTGTGATTTCATAGTCTCCATCTCAAAGCAGGAATAAATATATGGTATTTACGTAAATAGATCTAACTTAGATTATTCTTAGGAATCGAGTGTAGTAATGTGCGTTGATAGAACGTATTATAAGAGCGTTCGGCAACAGTAGCCTATCGCGTAGCTTAAACTAGCTGGTGTGAGATATCAATCAACTCAGTGAGTTAAGGGCAATGTAGTGGGATGATATTTAGGGAGATGAGGATGGTTAGGGGGGGGGGGATGAAGGAAATGTCAAATGGTAGGATCTTCCAGTAGGGCATCTGCTGGGTTTCTGCCCTTTTCCTTTAGTCTTTCCTTGTCTTACCATGACTCAGACCGATGTGATGAGCTCCTCGGCCTTATGACAGAGTTTGGTTCTCTGTTATATTTCTGAGTGCGGCCGGTGGCCTACTACTCACCTAATAAAGGTTGGAATCGGGTTGCTCTCACCAGGTGTGTTCTCTCTTTCAACAGGTTCCACTAGATTTTACCACCAACTAGAAGAAAGTCATGGCTCGAGTATTGAAGGCAGAGTTTACTGAGATTCTTTTGCACTGGGCCCATAACCCAGAGGGTCTGCAAGAACCTGGCCTCTGCTGAGCAGGAAACGATGATTATATAAGTGTGTTTCCTGAGTGATAGTTTACATCACAGTAAAATCAAGACACTGACAATAACACCTGTACCAGGAACACTAGTAGATATAAATACCTGGAAAATTAACATTTTGAGTTACAATTGGTGAATTCCTATCATTACCAATTAACAGTGTGTTTTACAATTGGGGAATTCCTATGAACAACTTAAATACTAACATTTAGTTTTCCAAAGTGACAGGAACATTATTTTTAGGATTCTCTGATCACAGAACATTTATGAACAGAGTAGTTACACTGTGTGTGTTAGATTGATGATCAATATTGGACTGTTTCCACTATTGATGATCCAAGCATCTGGATTGTCCAAGAGCTACCGGAGGAAGTCGACACTGGCCTGAGAGACACGTCATTTGGGCTGAGGTCTTCTGTCCATCATATATGTTGCTGTTGTGTGGCCAGTACAGTGATGAAACAGACTTTGCTCCTGAGCTATTCGGTCTGATTCTACATACACACTAGATTATACGACAGACATTCTACTACATACACTTTGCACATACAGTGACACTTTTCTCTATTAAACTAATTTGTTGTTTTTGTTAGAGCCAGTGTTGTGTAGTGTGTTCTTGGGAAAAGAATGAGAGGGGGCTTGGTCCATTGGTAAGAGAGAGAGAGAGAGAGAGAGAGAGAGAGAGAGAGAGAGAGAGAGAGAGAGAGATCCAAGGACTGACGGGGTATTGTGGACAGAAATCAAGAAGATCCTCAAGACAATGAAATGGGGTTAAAAGAATGTCGGTGTTGATTCCCCTCACCCCAGGGACGACATATACACTTATTACGACAGTCATGCGTCGAAGTACACTTGTTCCTGCAGAGAGGCGCTGTCGTCATTTGGAGGTGACAGGTTCGAATCCCGGTCGGTAACTATAGCATTCACATTTTATGTTACCTAGTGCGTCCTCTGGTTTCTACTTCCTTCTTCTCACTTCTGTGAGCGCCAAACAATACTATATGTGGTTTATGTATGTAACTGTCTCGAAAGCGAAATAGCAGAGTGTGTGGCACACATGAAGCGTGTTTAGGGACACGATAGTGAACATGGCTGGCCACCGTGGAAGAGATTGGAAACCTCACCATGTAATATCCCAAGACAGCAATGGCAATTCAACAACAAGAAAACAGAGATGCGGGTAATTCTTGGCCATCCCTGGAGATGAGGCCTATTGTAAATATTCTAAGGGAAGAGACAACTCCTAAAGTGAATAAGGAAGTGCAATAATGACGAATGCATCCCAACTTCGTTTTGAAAGGGCATTCTGATCATCCATCCATCCATCATGTGCCATGACGATAAGCGTGGGCGGTCATGTTCTGCCATTGCACTCGACCACCAGAGTCGTGGATCAGCTCCGTGTTCCTGTCTCGAGCATGCCACGGGCCAAGCCATCCAGGTATTTATTCCCTGCCCCCTTGTTCTCTTCCCCTCGATCTAGCTAGTTGTCACCAAGTTCTCCAATTTATTTCTTCTCATAACATGCCCAAAGAATTGTGACTGTCTACGTCTAATTTCTCTAATCAGTGTACGATTTTTATTTGTTTCGTGTAGAACTTGTTCATTGTTTTTTTCTGTCTGTCCATCTTATTCTTTGCATCTTCCTCAGAGATCAAATTTCCACTACCATGTGATGTTTTTCAGCTTGTCTGCTGATTGTCCACAATTCACATCCATACAAAAGTACAGGTTATATGAGCACTTCAACACTCTTTCCCTCGTTGCAAATGACACAATGATGATGGTGGTCGTGGGAGGGCGTCTTCGTGGCCGTATGGTCAAACCGCTTGCCTCACGCTACGAAGGCTGTGGGTTCGTTTTCGGTCACCGTCACTCGCTTCACGACCTGTAATAATATCGGAGACTTGGGGTTATCGCTGGAGCTTTACTTTGTGCGACGTTTTCGGTGGGCCGTTCTGTAGGAAAGAAGACCGAGCTTTACCATAAGAACCCGGAACAATGAAATATAAAGTTGTTGCATATCCTTGACAGGATGTAGAACTCAACCCCAGCATTTTTTGGCTGTTCGTGATTCCTGGGCAAGTTTACATTCAGTAGTTTGTCAATGCTTTCTGAACGACCGGCACCCATACCATTTCATGAAAAACCAACGTAAAGTGGTTTGCTGCCACAACGCCCATCAATGAAGTCGATCCTCTATGTTTTACCCTTTGAATTGATTACTATTGTTGGTTATACTTTTCTTGAGGGCGGAGTGGCTTGTGGGTTATCGTACCTTCCTCTGACTCCTGGAGACCAGGCTTGACTCGGTGTCTAAACTGTGTGGATTCTTATAACAGGAAGGCAGAGAAGTAAATATATGGATGGCTTGGCCACGTGGCATGGTCGAGACAAGAACACGGAGATGAACCACGACTCTGGTGATCGTGTGAGATGGCGAAACATGACCACCCACTCGTATCGGCATGGCACATCTCGTTGATTATTTTAGCATTCTGTCTCATTTCTTTCTTATTTCTCTCTCTCTCTCTCTCTCTCTCTCTCTCCTCTCTCTCTCTCTCTCTCTCTCTCTCTCTCTCTCTATTTGTCATGCCCGTATTACGTGAATTATATTAGCATTTTCCCCCTCATTTCTCAGTCTGTCTGTCTGTCTGTCTGTCTGTCTGACTGTCGGTCTGTCTGTCTCTCGCTCCCCCCTCCACTCGCCCCGTTCTCTAACATTTCTTACCCACTTTCCTCACCATCCTTCTTCCTCTATCACCATGTCCGATGCATACTTCAGAGTGATGTCTCATAATATGGATTGAATAGATGTATCGTATTTTAGCTCATATACGTAACACATATGACACATGCCTCGGGGTCATTGACATTAAGGAGAATGACCGTGCTAGTACATAAACAAGTGATCGGGCATGAGAAATAACAGGAAAGTTGAAGACAGTAAGGTGAGTGACCCCCAATAGGGAGACTACGAGAAAAACAACCAGCCATTAGAAATAATGGTGAGGGTGAGTGCAGACCCCAGGGTGGATGGATGGGGAGAGAGAGTCTAGTTCTGGGTGAAGTCAGAGGACTTGAGATCAGTTGATGTTTTGGCGCCGAACGGATCGGTTGTTGAGGACGTGGGAGTTTGAACTGTGTGGGTCAATTCTGGTGTTGTGTTGTTCTCCCAGTTGTGCATGCAGGCCTAAAACCCAGTGGGGGTTGGATAGTTAATGGAGGCCTGAACCCAGAGTGGGTGATATAGTTAGTGGAGACTAGACCCAGTGTGTGGGTGTATTGTGTGAGGTCCAGCGGTGGATAGGAGCTGGATTACCTGTCTTGTGAATTTGAGATTAAGCAGGCCGTGAGAAGACAGTGATGTGTGCGTGTTAATGTTGTGAGGAGGATATGGATATTCTATGGATTATATTGTTTCTGGATATATAAATATGTTCCGTGAGTCTGTGTTATTTCTGTATTAAAGGATTATGTGCGCCAACTCAATCTTGTTTAATGACTGATGGATGTGTATTACTGGGGTGAGTTGAATTGTGAGACCGTTAGATAATTCAATTGACACACCAAGAGCATCGTTACCTAGACAACGACCATATCACGAACGTATCATCAAGAACATCGTGAGACATATAGTCAATAATTCTGTTCCTATATGAAACATGTGTTACCCAAACTTTAATCGCAGAGTCACTATGAAGTCTTTCTGCTTGCATAACCCGGGGTTTAGTCCAACTAATCATTAATTCCTCGGCGTATTTGAGTAATAACTATAAAAGCCCAACTTCAGTCATTTATCAACCTCTACTAAATTGCCGCTAACAAGTTAATAAAGAAAAAAAAAAGAGTTTAGTGTACTGTGTTTGACGAACACGACACGATGGGGGATTGATATGGTATACATCACGGCGACCCCATTTTACTTCCCAAGAAAATTTGTGTATATCCTTTCTAAGCGGCGTCGACTTCAGGATGCATGCCTATTAAACATAACCGTCTCGTTCTGAATTCGAACCTTGCGCTCGCTCGCTTTGAACTCAAGCGTAGTCCATACACACTTTTTATAGTAGTGATGGACTGAATTTTGCGCGTGAGTTAGCTTTCCCTATCAACAGTGTCCCTTGCCATCAGTCGAACCTACTCCGACTTCAGAGGTACTTGTAATTTTCGTCCCCAAGTCAAGGTCAACATTTTTAGTCCAGCTGTCCGGTGTAGTGGTCGAACCGTTTAGCTCGGCATCAGCACAACGGATGTTTAAGAGCACGCGTTCTTACTCATTCGGCCATGCTGACTTGCATTCGAACCTAAGACCGCCGCGGTGTTAGGCAAGCGTCCTAGTGACTGCATCACCGGTGATCGGAATAATACTAGATCTTCCATCTGTTTAATTGGAATAATACCAAATATTCCATGTTCAGTGGAGTAATACCGGATATTCAATAATAATATTCATTGGAATAATACAAGATATTTCAGCTTATTTATTGGAATTATACCATGCGCTATATTGTTCATCATCATCATCAAGTGCCGTGCCGTGTAGGCGTTTATGGCTCTCCACAGATCTCGGTCTTTGGTGTTCTGGACCAACTCTGCTGATGATATTCCTCCATGCCACCGTCTCAATCCGTCCAGCATCATTTCTCTTGTTCTGCCTCTGCCTCTCTTCCCCTCTATCTTTCCAGTTGTCACGATGTTCTCCAATGCCTCTCTTCTCATCACATGACCAAAGAAAGCTGTTTGTCTCTCTTCTCATCACATGACCAAAGAAAGCTGCTTGTCTCTTTCTTATTGTTGTATATAGCGTTCTAGTTTCATTAGCTTCTTTCAGGCAATCGTTGTTAGTTACTCTAGCAGTCCAAGGAATTCGCAACATTCGTCTTAAAAACCACATCTCTGTTGCTTCTAAGTTCTTCCTAATTTGTTCATTTACATTCCAAGATTCGCTGCCACACAGCAAAATTGGTTCTATATAGCATTTTAGCACTCTCTTTCTTATATTCATTGATAGCGACTTATTGCATAAGATACTCTTCATTTTCTGAAATGCGGCTTTTGCCTGCCCTATTCTGCTCTTAATTTCTGTTGTACATCTTCCATCCGATGTTATAAGTGCCCCTAGGTATTTCAAATTATCCACTTGGTTGGGAATTTCCCTTCTCTTTCTATGTCACATTTCGGTGTTCCCATTTTCTTTGATATCACCATTGTTACTGTTTTCTTGATATTCAATTGTTCACTTGAGTAATATCAGATATCCCATCCTGTTCATATGAGTAATAATAGATATTCCATCTTTATTCATTGGAACAATGCCAGACAATCCACCCTGTTCATTGGAATAATAATAAAATACGTTTCTAATCGTAATTGTATTTGTTTATTAAAAAAATATAAGACACTTCATGTTGCTTTGCTTGACGAACAAATAATATTTTATTTGATTTGTTGCAGTAATGCTCAACATTAAATTTGATTTGTTGCAGTAATGCTCAACATTAAATGTGTCTTGTTGCAGTTCTTTTCTTTCTTTTTCGTTCGCTCGCTTTAGACTCAAGCGTAGCCCTTACACACTTTTTATAGTTGTAAAGGACTGAGTCTTGTTGCAGTAATGCTAAACATTAAATTTGATTTGTTGCAGTAATGCTCAACATTAAATTTGATTCGTTGCAGTAATCATCATCATCATCATCATCATCATCATCATCATCATCATCATCATGTGCTATGACGATAAGCGTGGGCTGTCATGTTTCGCGATTTCACTCGATCACCAGAATCGTGGATCAACTCAGTGTTCTTGTGTCGACCATACCACGTGGTCAAGCCATCCTGGTATTTACTTCTGTGCCTTCCCCTTGTTCTCTTCCCCTCAATCTTGCCAGTTGTCACCGAGTTCTCCAATTTATTTCCTCTCATAACGTGACCAAAATAGTTTGACTGACTACGTCTAATTTCTCTAATCAGTTTACGATTTTCATTTGTTTCTTGTAGGACTTGGTCATTGGTTTTGTCTGTCTGCCCATAGTATTGTTTGCATTTTCCTCAGAAATCAGATTTCCACTACCATGTGATGTGTTTCAGCTTGTCTGCTCATTGTCCACGCGTCACATCCATACAAAAGCACAGGTTGTATGTAGCACCTCAACACTCTTTTTCTCGTTGCAAATGACATATGTTTATTGGTCATTATGTTTTTCATCTTGCAACAGGCTACCTTGGCCATGGCGATTCTTGTTCTAATCTCTTCCAAGGCATCTCTCATCAGATGTTATGATGCAGTTATGCTCAAAATTAAATTTTGCTTTGTCGGAATAATGCACGAAGTTTAATTTCGCTTGGGACAACAAAACAAAACATGGTTCTGAGTCCGCGGCATTCACAAATCCGTTCTATAACATTTAAGTTCCAGGAAGTCCGCTTGGCCAAATGGGTAAGAGCGTTCGCTCTTAAACTTCCAGTGCGCTAATGCCTAGGTAGCTGATTTAAACCCTACACTAGTTAGTTTGACTAATATGTTGACTTCTCATCCTTAACTTGGGGATGTAAATTACAAGTATAGGGTGTATTTTTAATGACGGTGCAGTGTTTTAAAATATTTCCAGTCCAAGTTTTGTATTCACCATGTGTAAAGTTAATGCAACTTAATAGGTAAATACAAAACTGGACCGGCAATATTTTCAGACTGCAGAGTCATTACAAATACACCCTATACCTCAGAAGTCGGAGAGGCATTATGGACCACTGAGTGAACTAAAAAAGACAGTTAAAATCATACAAGAGACAAAACTGTAGATATAGACACATTTCAAACGAAAGCAACAAGAAGAAGATTAGAAAGCAATGGTTATTTTAAACATTCTCAGCTCATGTATAAGGATTCAAACTCAGTAACATCTGGGCTTAAGGCGAAAACCATAGTATCTAAACCACCGATTCCGATTTGTCGAAAAAAAAAAGAAACTTTCCACCTCGTTCAACCCGTCTCAATGACGTTGGTTATAGTTGTGGTGGTTCATAGTGCGGTATAGGTTTTATGGTCTTTTGTGCGTTGGACAGCTTCTATTACTGCCTGTCTGGCCGAGTCCCTCTTTTTTGCCATCCTTTTTGCTTTTGATGTTGTTGCTGGTGTGTCTGCTATCATTATCGGTTTGCCCATCCCTCTCGTTTGATGTCTTCTTTTCCGGAGCTGACCTTGGGGGGTGGGGAGGGGCTGTCTTTTTTCATCTGTTTTCTTGGGCTTGTCCTGGGGAGGGGGGGGGGGGGCGCCTGTTATCGTCTGGGCTTGTTTTCTTGGGTCTTGGTTCAACGGTTTTTTGTCAAGCATAGGGGTCGGATTGTATCGTCTCTCTTGTCCATCGTTGGGGAGGTTTCCTACGGTCTCATCTTGTCCCGCGCCGGAGGGGTTTCTTGCACGTCCCTCTTATCCATCGTCAGGGGGGTTTCCCATCGTCTTCTCCATCGTTGGGGCAATTTCCCCCCTTCTCCTTGTCTCCCGCGTCGAAGAGGGTCGTTTCGTCTCTCTATTGTTTGCCATTTGAGAGTTTTAACGCCCCCCCCCCCCCTATATATTTCCTATTGTCTGGTTTTCGTGTGGTCGAGTTTTTCCTCACTGTATTTTTATTTTGCTGTTGGCTTTATTTTATGTTGGTTATATTTCTTTCCCTGTTCTTGCAATGAATTGTTTTGTAAGCTTTTGTACTTCTTTGTCGCCTTCCACCTGTAGGCATTCCTTCATCGTCATCGTCGTGTTTCTTGTTTGGAAGTATTCTACTAGGTCCCTGCGTTCCTGGGCATAGGCTGTGCACGATAGTAGGTAGTGTTCTATAGTGTTTTCCTCCAGGCAGTCAATGCAAAGTGGTCGGGTGATTTTATCTTTCCAGTTCCCGATTCTCAATCTCCATAGTTTCTTGTACGTTGGTATTTTTGTGTTGTCTTTCACTTGACTTTTCAAACTTGGTTCTCTGAGCATGTGGTAGGCGTGTCGTCCTTTATTGCTGTCTCTCCATTGTTGTTTCCATTTGTCGATTACTTGTTGTTTGATAATGCTTTTTGCCTCCAGAATGCCGAGTCCTGTGTCTACTATATTCTGGCTGCTTGTCCCGCGTTTTGCGGCCCTGTCTGCCCTCTCATTGCCAGTTATCCCTCTGTGTGCTGGTATCTAAACCACGTCGACACTCACTTTTTAAAGGAGTCTTGAGTGAACTCTATTATCGACTCTTCTCCGAGAAAAAAATTCATTTTAATTACTCGAGCTTAGACCTGCACGGTTGTGTGAACAAACGGGTGCTTTATCTATTGATTTCTATCGTGCTGAAAAGTTGAGAGCATTTATTGTTACTTTCATTGTGTATAGATTTACGTAAGGCAACATGAAAATCACAACAGGAGTGTCGATGTATATACAACATTTCAACATCATTAAAACACACACTCTTTAGGCACATCGAATATCTTGGCAGTTTGCTACTTCATTGTGGCTGTATCGGCGCCAGAAATTCCCTATACAAATACACGGTGTTTCAAAATGAATATGTCAATCTAGGATGCATATTGTATAGAACTCAATTTACAGTGTTGCAACTCGGTGATGAAGAGGTTACAATTGCAATTAGTAATTCCGCATACCGCGTACGCAACACAGCTTCGGGCGATTTGGTAGCAGACCGCCTTGCACTGATTTTCATACGATTTCACAAGTGCCGGTCGTTCATATAGCAATGGCAGACTACTGAGCTTAAACTCGCCCAGAAATCACAAACAGCTTAAAAAAAAATTTAAAAAATGCTGGAGTTGACTGCTACGCCCTGTAAAGGAGATGCAACATTTTTTTAAATTGGGTTTAAAACACAGCAAATCCATTCTTCTTTCCAACCATCACGTGCCATGCTGGTAAGCGTGGGAGGTCGTGATTCGCCATTTCACTCGATCACAGTCGTGGATCAGCTCAGTATTCAGTATTCTTGTCTCGACCATGCCACGTGGTCAAGCCATCCATGTATTTACTTCTCTGTCTTCCCCCTGTTCTCTTCCCCTCGATCTTGCCAGTTGTCACAAAGTTCTCTAATTTATTTCTTCTCATAATAAGTCCAAACAAAAATTGACTGTCTACGTCTAATTTCTCTGATAAGTTTACGATTGTCATTTGTTTCTTGTAGGACTTGGTCGTTGGTTTTTCTGTTTGTCCATGGCATTCTTTAATTCTCCTCAGAAACCGCATTTCCACAGCCATCATATGTTTTTTCTGCTTGACTGCTCACTGTCCACGCTTCACATCCATACAAAAGTACAGGTATGTAGCATCGCAACACTCTTTTTCTCGTAGCAATTGACATCTTTTTATTGGTCAGTATGTTTTTCATCTTGAAAAAGGTTACCTTCGCCATGGCGATTCTTGTTCTAATCTCTTCAAGGCATCTCCCTTGAGATGTTATGACTGTTCTTAGATAATTGTACCAATTCACTTGTTTAAGAATATCCCCATTTACCTATATATTACATTGTGGTATTTCGTTCTTCCAAGTGACGACCATAATCTGTGTCTTCTTACAATTTAATTCTAACCCTTGTTATTCACTGAGTGCAACAACCGCTTCTGCTAAATGTTGAATATACTGCTCATTGTCTGCAATCAATACTGTATCATCTGCATATCTAATGTTATTGATGGTTCTTCCTCCAATGATAATTCCCTTCACATCTTGTACATTTCTGAGAAAACAGATCTCGAGACATTGCATATCCCCGTCTCACACCTCTCTTAATAGGCTGGTATTGACATACTTCATTATCAATTCTGATGACAGCTTGTTGTTTCCAATATATGTTTTCTACAAGTCTAAGGTCTTTCCCATCAATTTGTAGATCTGAAAGCATCTCAACATATTGACATGTCTTACTCTATCGAAAGCTTTTGTGTAGTCAAATAAAGCAAAGATGTATATCTTTATTTACTTCTATAAAACGTTCAATTACTGTTCTTAGCGTGTACACAGCATTCTCTGTACCATTACATTCTACAAACCCACATTGTTCGTCTCCTATTTCGGGTTGTATTTTCTTCCTAACTCTTTGCATGATAATTCTTAGCAAAATCTTCATGATGTGACTCATTATACTAATTGTTCTATGTTGATCACATTCTAAGGCTCCTGATTCCTCTTTAGACATACTGAATATCATGACAATTTGTTACTTAATTTTGGCTGCATCGGCCAAAATTTTCTGTACAAATACTCGGTCCGCCCACGTTCTCTTCGTATTATTCATGTTTCTATCAATGTCTCTTCTCCAAATTTGTTTAGAGTTGAGTTGAATTGAGTTAAGAAGCGACATCACTGCACTCAGGACATTCCCATATGTGCTCCGTCCCCTCGTTCAACAGCCAGCGAAGAGTCATACTACTAATCGTTCCCACCGCTATCTCATTAAAAGTTCTCCTGGTCTTCCCTCTCAGTTTTGAGTTTCTCCCATAACCCCTGCCGATCCCCCGCAATCTCATTCTTTCCACATATTGGTTCTCAGTCTGTTCGTCTGCCTTCTCCACCTTATCCTACAAGCGCGAGACCACCTCCCCCTTGTCCATAGGCAATCACCAAGAGGTGCATTCCCTGCTAGCCTATCAGCCTGTTCATTTCCCCGCACCCCCGCATGGCCAGGGCAAAATATCCATACAATTCTCACCATCGGTGTCGTCTGAAGCTCTGTTTAGATCGTCAGCTATTTCTGTTGCTATCAGGTTTTCTCAGTGTATTTACTATCCAGGGTCGGCGTCCTTTCTTCAACCTCTTGGTGTGCTCGTATCTGTCTAGTTCTCCATATGAGCTCCACATTGGTGATTCTGTCAAGCCATTTTGTTTGGCTCACGTTCCAATTAAATATTGTTTGTATTTTACCTATAATTGTTTTAGTTGTTCTCATTGTTTCTTATCTATATACTAGTACTAGAGGCTCTAAGGGATACTTCTTGTTTGCGGTGAATTAAAATTGAAGTACCACATTCTATCTTTTGATGTTATCTTTCCACTCGTATCGTTGTCTACCTCTTGCTCGATTGTCTTCAACCTTACCCTCCAGTGTGGTTTTGATAAGAGTATTATGTCTTGTAACGTGGCCGAAATATTTCACTTCCCTCTGTTTTTATTTCTTTCATCAACTCTCTTTTCATTCTCAGTTTTTCTAGAATATCTGTATTTGATTTTTGCTTGTTTCCATGACATACAACGTATTCTTCTGTATATCCACATCTCCAGGACCTCTATTCGACTTTCCAAGTGCTTCTTCGTTGTCCAGGCTTTCGCGCCATTAGTAGTATAGAATACCCATTCATCCACCATGTGCCATGCTAAAAGCGTGGGCGGTCATGATTCGCCATTTCACTTGATCACCAGAGTCGTGGATCAGCTCTGTGTTCTTGTTTATTGTAATACTAGGTCATTGGTTTTTCTGTCTGTCCATGGTATTCTTTGCATTTTCCTCAGAAACCACTTTTCCACACGTAACTTTTGACAATTCTCATTGTAAAGTGTTGTTAACCTCTCTAGATGTTATTACCGGTTTCATTATGTTGAAAACATTGTTAGCCTTTCATATTCTCTTTTTAATTTCTGTTTCACTTCTGCCATAATCTGTTATTACATGTTCAAGTTAGAATGTTACTTGTTCTAGTATCTCCCCGTTTACTGTGATGTTAATTGATGTACTTTCCTTTCCATTACTAATTATCATAGTTTTCGGTTTTTGTTTTTGGATGTTAACATCTAAGTCAAATTCTGCTCTTTGCTGGTTTACTTGTTCCATTAGCTAATAAAAAAAATATATTCTTTTTTGAAACACCGTGAATAATAGAACCTATAACTCCTATAACACCTATAACTCTCACAATAATATATCAAGGCATTAGGGCAAGAAATGTTAATCTGAAAAGGCCATGTTCATTCCAGAGGTCAAATCTGCTGTACTGTGAGCGAGTGACCACCAACCCCAACCATCATCATAACCTGTGACAACAGGAGCACCTGTACATCCAGGGCAGGTAGGAGTTGTATAGGTCGTCACTCGCAGACAGGGGCGCTTTCCCGCCACCTGCCGAAGAAACCGCTTCAACATTCCCGTTTTCTCCGGAGTTTTCCTGTACTCCAAAAGCCTGCCAATGGAAAACCCTTTAACAGATCCATGAGGGTGGGACACGATGATGGCAAAATCAGTCATGGAGGAATCCTTTACAGATCTGGGAATCGCCGCACCCAGAGTCTTTGCTGCCTCCACGAAGTGATGCAATTTCTTGATGAAATCGATGTCATGGGTGACGCATCGAACAATCACCCGCTCTTCATCTCGGCTGATTCGTTTCACCTCATGGCCTTTCAGTGTAACCACGTCGAATCTGTCTGGCATGTCGAAAAAGAAGTCCACTTCGGTAAACCGGGCCTCTTTTGCATCGTGAACTACGTGGCAGTTTGTGCAGATGTCAATAAACCCGTACACACTGTGTACGCATCCCTGCAGAGACAGAACAAAGTGACATTACTGTTGGAAAACACTGGTAATTACAGAATCAATACCGATACGAGCAAATACTGGATTGGCACCGTATCTTTTATCAAGCTGGTCTGTCTGTTTATTTGTTTAAGTGTCTTTCTGTTTGACTGTCTGTTGTGTTAACTGTCTTTCTGTCTGACTGTCTGTAATTTTGACTGTCTGTCTGTCTCTTTGATTGTCTGTCTCTTTTATTGTCTTTCTGTTTGACCGTCTGTCTGTTTGATAGTCTGTCTACCTGCCTGTCTGTCTGTATACATTTCTAGCAACAAGCCTAATTATTAGGGTAAGTTAATAAGTACGTCACAAATGGCTGTAGAAAAATAACTAAATATGATAACAACTTGAAACCAGTTTATTTTTATACATACATTGTCCCTTTATTTCTCAATATAATTTCCACCAACATTGATGCACTTATCCCATCGTTTTATCAGTCCTCCCAAACCGGCTGCATAGAACTGCTTGCTTTGTTTTCATTTACCTGCCATCCCCCAGAACTGTGTGACTTACTTATTGACTCGCCCTCGTAACTTTTTCTACCCAACTATGCACCGCTTTACGGGAAAACGCTAGGGGCTAAGTCCACTGAAAACCCACCTTGGCGGGAGACATTTCGTGAGTGACGCCGAAGTTGAATGTGAAATGAAAACGTGGTTTAGAAAACAGAGCTACACAAGTTCTATGCAGCCGGTTTCGGGAGGACTGATAAAACGATGGGATAAGTGCATCAATGTTGGTGGAAATTATGTTGAGAAATAAAGGGACAATGTATGTATAAAAATAAATTGGTTTCAAGTTGTTATCATATTTAGTTATTTTTCTACAGCCATTTGTGACTTACTTATTAACTTACCCTCGTACCTACTCACATTTCCTGCCTGTCTACTTGACTACTTGTCTGCCTGTCCGTCTACCTACCTACCTACCTACCTACCGATCTACCGACCTACCCGCCTGCCAGCCTGCCTGTCTGTCTAACTGGTCATGTATCTATTTGTCTATTTGCCTACACACTTGCTTGCCTGTCTGTCTGTTTCCCTATCTGTCTGTCTGCCCGCATGTCATTGTTCTGGTATGAGCCGGCATTCCTACATCACATTTTATCGTGCAGATGCACAGTCAAGGCACCCACTTCATCCAATGGAGATGTCGTCAGCATTACGTCGGCCTCCTTTGCTTCCCAGGAAATATCCGATTACCTATTTTAGGTTGGCTTTATCTGGCAGCAGAGGTTCATGAAACAATATAAAAACATTCCCGCCTCAAAGAGATTCAGACACGTAAGTACCGGCTCGGCGGGCAAGTATGCTAGCCATTGAACCACCGCGGCTACAAAGTTGCTAATTAAATGTACCTAAATTGCTGAGTAAATGTAACAAAGCTGCTAAGAAACTGTACCAAAGTTGGTAAGTAAAAGTACCAAAGCTGCTAAGTAAATGTACCAAAGTTGCTAAGTAAAAGTACCAAAGCTGCTAAGTAAATGAGTAATTTAAGGACCCCTTTGAATCAAATAAAATAAAAATCTCGACTCAATGAGGGATTGAAACCAGGACTACCTGACCGAAAGCATACGTATGTGCTTGATGTATATTATGCCATGCTTTGACATGGGTAATCAAACAGTCGAAAATATAATGAGAAATGTCAGAGATGATATAACCAAGGAGCACTATGAGGCCCTAAGTATCGGTGCTAACGAAATACCAGCGATTCGATATGCTGGTGATTCAGTATTATTATCCACATCACAGAATGATATAGTAAAACTAATAACCTCAACTCAAAAGAATAGTGAAAATCACAACGTGTATCTTAACATAGCGTAAACAAAGATAATGCACACATATAAAACTAATAAGAAGGAAGAAATATATGTTAATGAGGACAAATTGGAGGCTGTGGAAAATTACGAATATCTTGGGTCATTAATTACCCAAGAATGGTGACACAATAAAAGAACTTAAAAGACGAATATCTATTGCTTTTCAGCAACTAAGACAACTGAGTAAATTGTGGAGTGAGACAGACAGAACTACAAAAATTATATGTTTAAGAGCATGAATCTTTCCCCGTGAGACCTGGTACTCACTAAACAAGCTGAACAGAGCATAAATGCGGTCTTAGAATACATTGGCTAGAGAAAAGAACAAATGCACCCATACGACAAGAACTGAATATTGAAGAAGGTTGGCTACAAAAGACGATAAAACAAAGACAATTGAAATATTTTGGTCACTTGAAACGTCATGAAAGTTTGGAGAGAACAACCATGGATGGGTATATGCCCGGGAAGAGAAGAAGAGGAAGGTTACAGAGAAGATGGGTGCAGGTTGTGGCAGATGATCTCCAGATGGATGTATCAGACGCGAGGCATCTTTCTTATGACCGAGAAGTTTTCCGGACGGTTGTTATATGACCAAAGTTCTGCAAGGGACATGCTACTGAATTAATGAATTAAACAGCTTCTTTGGACTTCCGGTCCAAAATGTAAGATAAGCTGTTGAGCGGTTAAGGTCTCCGTTGTGTTTTTCCTTCAGGATGCTGTTTGCTTACGCATTTTCTTCATTTTGGACTGATAGTACATTATTCAGTCGCCCAGCTAACTGAGATAAGTGCTTGGTGAGAAACTGTGAACTGTGGATTTCATTTGAAATGATTTTACGTCTGTCTGCGGTTGTTTGTATTGTGAACTGCATGTTCAGAAAAATGGCGGACGGCTGGTTGCTGAATTAATTGGTTTTGCCTTACGTGCAACTTCTGGTTTTCTAGTGACTGCAAGTTTAGTGGCCGACTGTTGTTTTGGCATTCTGGCAGCGGACTTATACACGTATGCATGTGCGTGCTTTTAGTTTGTCGGGACTTATGTCTGTTCCACATTTCACATGGGACAGCGAGGAGCATTTTGTGTGATATTCACTGGCACAGGAACGGAGCATTATCGGGTGAACCTTGGCCGTGAAGTTGGAATCGCGAGTAACGACTAACTAACAGCACCCACATTCACTGTTGTTCTTTTCCACAATTTAGAACCCTTTCCCCGGGAAGGTTAACCCGGTCAACAAATGCCCGCAGAAGCCGGATGTGTCGGCCTAACGGCGCAAGAACGCAGCTCTGCTGTAAACTGGCACAACGCAATCACGTCCGAAAAAAAACTCCGGATGAATGAAGAAGAAGAAGAAGAAGAAGAACCCTTTTATTCAACAGGTTTTAAATCATAAAAGTGCTTTCTTGCTTGTGTTCGCTGGCTATGAACCCCAGCGCGAAGTCTTGTATGTCGGATGAATACATCATGTTGTCCAACATCAGTGTGATGTCATACAGGACCTGAGGTTTGCGTGAGTATCCGTTGTCCCATGTCTGGTTTATTGGTGTACAGACTGGTGGTACCGGTACCTCGCCGTGCAGGCAGACACTCTTCGACTTCGGAGGAAAAAAAGTGCTTTCTATATTATTCCTTAAGTTATAATTTTAATGCTTTGCCACAGGTTGTGGCTTTGGAAGTTTAACACTAATTATTTGAGCAGCCAGTATGGCTACAGCCAGATAAAGTGTTAACATTAGATTATAATACCTGCAAAAGGCAATTGTCATCCCTGCAAGGAAACTCCTGAATGTTGACCATGTCCACCTCACTGGCTACACATCCCGTGGCCCCTCTGAACACGTCTCGCCCAATGAAATTCTGAAATGGATCGTTCTTTGGCCGGTCACCGCTTGTATGCTTCACCTTTAACCTTGGATAAGCAGTGAATGTTAATTTATTGATGAGACACATAAGTACTACATACATTTTTGATTTCGATCTGCAGATCAGAAAGGAGTGGAAAATGGGAGCCCAAAAACATTTAACATAAAAAAAACAAAAACAAGCTGGCTCGCAAGACGAAGCAAAACAGACTTATCCCTCGGTGTATTCGTATGAGGACAGGAAACAAAATCAGATACAATGCCAAGAGGCGTCGTTGAAGGCGTAGGCCTACTAAGCTCAATATGTCATCTCTTAAGCTCTGCAGTTTGGTCTCTAGCCATTTAGAGATGCAGTGTTTGTGTTGCTGCATCTAGTTTGGCTGCAATACAGTTGTCATTTGTCATTCCCAAGTCATTCCGACTAAAAACAAAATTAAACTGATTCATTGATGAAGGCTAATACACCGCCAAATATGACCTCCTATTTAGACAGAAGGACGATAGTCGATATATCGTCATACTAGGGTTTTTATGATGTTTATTTTGTTTCGTGGTATCTTCAACAATTTCAATACTTAGTGAACGGATGTTTACATTATAACACTTATTTATTTGATTGTGTACACATTTATTGCAAACCGACTTTTTGTCTGGCACTGAATTAGTTAAGGAAATGGGGGTTACAATAATGAGTTTTGGTAGAATGTGAGGGGAAACCACTGGAGTACATGGTTAAGAATATGTATTTTGGGGACAGCGACATTGCCAGATTTATTGTGGTGTGAGATGTTTAAAATATTTTATACTTCAAATTGAATAACGAGGAGGAAAATAATAATAATCAGACAGAGGGAAGACGAAGAAGAGTGGGAGGAGGATGAGGAGGGAGACAGGAAGAAAAAAAGAACAAGAAGTAGCAATAAGAGTAGTAGTAGTAGTAGTAGTAGTAGTAGTAGTAGTAGTAGTAGCAGCAGCAGTAGTAGTAGTAGTAGTAGTAGTAGCAGCAGCAGCAGCAGCAGCAGCAGCAGCAGTAGTAGTAGTAGTAGTAGTAGTAGTTGTAGTAGTAGTAGTAGTAGTAGTAGTAGTAGTAGTAGTAGTAGTAGTAGTAGTAGTAGTAGTAGTAGTAGTAGTAGTAGTAGTAGTTATTGTTGTTGTTGTTGTACTAGTAGCAGCAGCAGCAAGAAAAAGAAATACATAACATAATGATAATAATAATAATTATGATTATTTTTGCGCATGAATTAGCTTTCCCCGTTACCAGTGTCCATCGCCACAAGACGAACCCACTCCGACTTTAAAGGTACTTGTAGTATAGTTCCCAAGTCTAGGATTTAAAAAATCAATAATTTAGCCCAACAGTACTTCTGCAGTATGCACCTGACAAGATACAGCGAATATGCCAAGCAATAAATCATGCAATATGTTGTTTATGGCTTCTGTGTTTAAGTTCACTAAGAAATTAAAAACAAATGAGAGGAATCACCATTGGGGGGACATAATAGTATACCTGAGCGGGCTGTTGGTTTGTCGAGACTCCTTCCTGTCTGTTCAACTTTTCACACGGAGCAGTGAGGAGTATTTTGCGTGATATTCACTGACACGGGAACGGAGCATAATGGGGCGACTCTTTGCCGTGATGTTTCAACAGCGACTAACTAACTAACTAACTAACTAACTAACTAACTAACTAACTAACTAACTAACTAACTAACCGACTGACTGACTGACTGACTGACTGACTGACTGACCGACTAACTAATTAACTAACTAATTAACATAAATAACATTAGATATGCAGAGAATACAGGATTGATTTAGTAGTTGCATTTATTGCACACAGTGAACAACCAGGGTTAGAATTAAATTGTAAGAAGACATAGATTATGGTCGTCACTAGGAAGAACGAAATACCACAATGTAGTAAACGGACAGATGGGAATACTCTTAAATAAGTGAAATGGTACAACTATCTCAGAGCTGTCATAACCTCTGATGGGAGGTACTCTGTAGAGATTAGAACAAGAATCGCTATGGCGAAGGTAGCCGTTTGCGAGATGGAAAATATACTGACCAATAAAAGGGTGTCATTTGCAACGAGAAAAAGAGTGTTGAAGTGCTAAATAGATAGAACCTGTACTTTTGTATGGATTTACAGCGTGGACAATGAGCAGACAAGATGAATAATAGCTTATGTAACTGGAAATGTGGTTTATGAGAAAAATGCAAAGAATGGCATTGGAAGGTAGAAAAACCAATGAGCAGGTTCTGCATGAGGCAAATAAAAACCGTAAACTGATGAGAGAAATTAGACGTACACAGTCAAAATATTTTGGGCACATTATGAGAAGAAATAAATTAAAGAACCTGGTGACAACTGGCAAGATTGAAGGGACAAGAAAATGGGGAAAGTAAGGAAGTAAATATCTAGATGGCTTGGCCACGTGGCATGGTCGAGACAAGAACACTGATCATATAAGTTAACCGTCCATCCTTATCGGTATGGCACATGATGATGATGATGATGGTGATGATGATGATGATGATGATGTGATGATGATGATGATGATGATGATGATGATGATGATGATGATGAAGGGAATATATTGTCTTGAACAAAATATAAAAACATGTAAATTACCTGACAACAAGTTTGCTGAATGCAGTAACGTAATCAAGAATTTCTTGGTGACGCAAACATTCAGGAAAACAATCTAAGGTTAAATCACCGATCGGGATAAAGTTCTCGTGACCAGGATTTCTTGAGCAGGTCAGTCGACGGTGGTGAAGGTCAGATTCCCTTTGGAATAAGTCAATTTCCAGATGTTCCTCTGTTGGGAAAGATAAGGCTGTTATGTATCCGTTTGCAATAACTCTGGACATTGCTTTGGAGCCTGTTGACTTACTGTTACTGGTACTTTGCTGTCTTGACAGATGTTTGTTATATTGTGCTTAAAAATAGACATAATAAATATAACCCATGGCTGGGGATCAGGGATGGAGTTTTACCTTTCCCTAGCACAAAGCCTGGACTGAATAGTAGAGACCATGTATTGCCCATGCAGTATGATCCCTCTCTTGGCTGGCCTAGTTTACTCCAGAGGGAAGGTAACAGCAATACGTCTGGAACAAGACAAGTTACAGAAGCTGCCGGGATATCAAAGCTGTCCGCCTGTTGGAGCTTCGATACTAAACCAGTTGCCGACCAAGACTTACGGCCTGGTCTGTCCTACTCTGCCATGACATAGTTTTCAGGCTGCATTTCCTTGCACTAGGATAAGACTTGTACCCTCCAAATTGCGCTCCTCCGCCTGAAGCCGTTGACATAGCGTGGGGTGTCGGGTTTGGTGAGCGCCGCCCAACATTCGGCGCTAACAGAAAGCAGGTGGTATCGTTTAATGCCATCCGGCAGCTCAGTCATATTTGACAAAGGACCTAACAGAAAGCCTGTTGACTATGACGTACCTAAATAACACGAAGGAAGCAATACCACGTAGTCTTAACCACAGTCATTCCGTATCTACTGGGCTGAAACACGACCTGATTACATCCTAAAAAAAGCCTGTCTACAAATGTGATGTTCCAGCACCAGTTGTTTACACTGCTGGTTTCTGACCTTGGAGAGGGGAAAGAAAGTTCTACCCTACAGTTCCCATAGAGATGGTACTTTGGTATCGGGTAGAGGAAAATGGTCTCTACTGCAACCCAGAGGCGTAGCCAGCTGCTAAAGTGCTAAAGTTAAGAGGGGCGAGTATAAAAATGTGAACTTCCGGGATGACTTTTACGGCACAAGTGAACTAAGCGTCGCTTTTCATACATAGGGCACAAGGACAGCGGTTATTCCCCTTAGCCCACCCCCCCCCCCCCCCCCCCCCCACCCCTGCCCCCCTCTCCCTGCTCCACCGTTTCACTGATTCTCTAAGAAATGTCGAAACATTAATTTTCTATGCAAAGGTGGAGAAGGTTGTTTTGCCATAGCTTTCCTTCTTAACAGTGACCATACTGGTGGATGACACCCCCCCCCCCCCCCCCCTCTCCCTTCTCACCCCAACCAAGAGATCCTCTGCCTACCGTCGTGAAATTGGAGAACATTGCCTACAACTATCTGTCACATAACCTGATCAGGGGGCTAAAACGGGTACTCGATCTTGCCCAAGGGTATCCCGTAGGCTCGCGCAAGGAAGGACATGCCTTTCTTCTCCTGTAATAGGAGATATCCCTAGACAGACAGACAGACAGACAGACAGACAGACAGACAGACAGACAGACAGACAGACAGATAGATAGATAGATAGATAGATAGATAGATAGATAGACAGATAGATAGATAGATAGATAGATAGATAGATAGATAGATAGATAGATAGAAATGCGAGACTAAAGATGCACACAATGCCACTATATCTAACAGACAGACAAACGCATAACACACACAGTCTTTGCAACTTACTGTAAACCATTGAAGGAACAAATGCACGACATATTACCTTTGCGATAGTAAGAGGTTTTGGCGGCCACCGAATGATCCGAACTGTGGTAAGACGAAAATAAGAGTATACAGTAAATATCGACGGTGCATGTAGATTGCAGTAAAAGGTAGCATTAAGTCAATTAATACTCTTATGTCCGCAACTGTTTCCTTTGATCATCAGCATCAAGTGTCGTGAAGTTTGACGCTAATGGTTCTCCAGCGGGGTTTGTTCTATGCTTTCATTGTATGTTCTGCCAGGCCGTAACATTAATTCCAATTCCAATTTTCAAAACGAAAATTCCAAATTCGGCCTCCTTCAACTTGCCTCTTCAGCTGTGGTTATTGTTGAGGTCCGTGGTTTTTGTGGGTTCATTCACCCTAATTCTTGTCTTGTGCTCTCTTACGAGTAAGTCCTATTTCGGACTGGTTATGTTGGCTTGCATCTGTGACGTCCACTGGGGGTTGGTCGGCGGCTATCCTTTGTGCCGTCTCCTCTTGTGGTTATCTTTGTTGGTGCAGACTCCTGGCTCGTCTGGCTTGGCTGGGCGCAGTCCTTATAAGGACTCTTTGTTTGATGTTTCGTTATATTTCATTTTGTTATGAGTTTATGTTACCTTCTCGTAGTTGCTGTTGTATTCTTCATCCATTTGTTTCTAGATGAGTTGCGTTTCCGTATGAAATTTATCTTCCCATGTGCTGAGGTCATTTTCGTATTGTTCATATCGTAGTCTAGCTTGCTCTTCCCTTTCTTCGTAATCAGTTTCATATATTTTTTCCCTCTTCCATAGAGGTATCTTGGCTGGACTACTGGCTTCTGCTTGCAGTTTCTGATTGGTCTGAGGCTTGGCTCCACCATGCGTCTTTTTGTCTCCTTTTCTGTGAATTGTCTTCATCAGTTTTTCGATGTGTGTGTGTGTGTGTGTGTGTGTGTGTGTGTGTGTGTGTGTGTGTGTGTGTGTGTGTGTGTGTGTGTGTGTCGTGCTTCCCCTTGCTGTAGTTTCAGGTTCTTTGTTACAGCTCGCAGGTAGGCTCTCCACGTTCTTCTTCTTTTCGGCTCCCACGCTGCACATCTTGGATATCGCGTGTTTCTTGGTGTTTTTTCAACGTGCCATTTTCCCCCGTATCAGGCTTCTTGACTTGTTCAGGTGACTTGTCTTGATAGCGCTCGCAGTGCGAATGACGATCAAGCGGCCGTAACATTATCTTGTTCTTTATTTAACGTTTCCCTTCATTATGTTTATAAGAACATTGTTATGCCATTTAATCAGGCTATAGTATTTTGTTTTTCTCATTTCCGACAGCTGCGTTCTTTTCATAGTGAGTGTGAGGTTATGAAGATAATAATGGGTGATATGACTAGGGGTATCCCGGATGGGATGGGTTATCGTCCTCAATCAGCATTTTTAAAGGAATCCTGTATGTCGGATGAAAGCATCCTGTTGTCCAACATCAGTATGATGTCATACAGGATCTGAGGTTTGCGTGAGTATCCGTTGTCCTATGTCTGGCTTATTGGTGTGCAGACTGGTGGTTCCTCGCTGTGCAGGCAGATACTCTCCGACTTTGGAAGAATCAGCGATCCTACTATGTTAGCCAAGACCCCGAAGGGATCTGTTGCCCAGGACGCACGACTAGGACGTGTTAATAGGTCTTGGCCAGTATAGAACCTGGCCCTGGTGCCTAGGAAACACCTCTGCGTCCCGGTTTAAACAGTATTATATATTAACTGTAATCAACAACTGTTGAACAAAACATCAACCATGAATTGACTCAAAACGCTTGGTTATTACACAACATTATATTGGGACGAATGGTAGATTTCGGGAAGATCTATGATATGAATTGTAATATCATATACACAACCAAATATTATAAATAACACGAATAACAAAATCAGTGGGGAAAAAAATAAATGATTTCCAAAAACTAACCAACAAATTCCTAAACTATTAACCAGATAAATCTCCAACCTCTAATTAGCAATATCATTAAGGTTCTTCTCCTTAAAAATAGCATAAAACAAATTATGTCCACAATCTTCTTATTCTACATTAATTTACAACCACTGATGGACTGGGTTATATCAGTTCTTCAGTAGTACATACCATCATGGTTCAGGAATGTCATTGGATTCTCCATAGATTCACAGTAGATACAACTACGACCTGGTACCTAACCATCCTGTACATGCTTGTTGAAGCTGAGACCAGAGGTCAATTACTATAAAGGGTATCACTCTTGACGGTTTCGAAAAGGTACATCCTCAGGGCATTGTAAACAACGTAGACAATTTAGGCATGACCAAGGTTCATGCTGATAAGGCCAGCCTGTAAGTTCTGTGACATCACTGGAACTCTCCAGACATACTTATTTGAAGGATGTATACAGGAACAGATACTTAGCCGACCATGAATATGCTTGTTGATGTTGAGGCCGGGTATCATTCCAGTTAATAAGCATTCCTCTTCAGACTATTCCAAAGGCAATTCCCAACTACATTGTAAACATTGACAAGAATGAAATCCTTCTCGCAATTCAGGTTCAAACGATCCGGACATCTCAATAGACATATGTTAGCAATTCAGTATGACCAAGTGTCCTGAATGTAAGGTCAATACACACCACCCATCTCTGATGATACAAATGCAAAAACCCATCGATATACATTTTAAAGAAAACCAAATGTTATCAAAACCAAAATATCAACAAACATAAAGAAAAAAGGGAAGGGGAGGAGAAGGAAGGGTGGTACTAATTCACCAATCCCTCTTCTCTGGTGATGGAGTGTTACCCAACTCTGACGGAGTGTGACAAGTGTTAAGACAAAAGTAATCATGTTGAGATGACGGCACCATGTTGAGACGAGGTTGTCATACTAACATCTCATCATCCCACACCTGTAATGCAAGACTTGTCCTCATTCTTTCTTAGATTAGACTCGGTTCTCAAGTGCCATTCTCATCCTCCATCATTATTAAGTAATCTGCCCTTTCCTACTGGGGTAAAAACATCTTTTTCAGCAGTTAAAGTAATAATTATTGAACAACATTCACTTGAGAAACAAACACAAATAAGAAAACATTTAATCATTTCATGAAATAATGCAGGAGCCATCCAATAGATATTCGTCCAATACCAACAAAGACTCGAACACAAGAACATATGGTCCTTTCCCAGGAGACTCTTCGGAGCAGGGGGTTGAGAGCGCTGTTCGAATACCTACCCAATGTTGCAAGAATAACAAGTGCATTAACTTCAGGAACGAATTACACTATGGCAATCCTTAAGAACGCTTTTAGCAATGCAATGAATATAAAATATTCGCCAAGTCCTCAACAACAATTGTGCAATGCTGGCGTGAAGTGCACGTCCTGCAAGACATATGGATATATGGTGCGCCTATCTATCTTCCCATATTCGATTATAGCTCACAGAAAGAATATGACATTCACCTCAATTCTTTTAGCATATTCATGAACAAGATTATATGATAAATCACACATTTTGAGCAGAAGAGTTGTAAACCACAGACTCTCAGAACGTTTCCGCAGTTTGAGGAAGACTTTTCAGCGTTGCGCACTTATAGTGAACAGTTTTTCAGCACATATAGAAATGCAGATGCTATGCATTGATAGTGAGATATCATTCACAAAGCATATAGTAAGTCACTCATAGCAGATGAAACTGTAAGCATGGCAGAATCATCAGTGGGATAGGCAAGTAAGTTTTGCAGAAAGCGAACACTCGTGTTATCTTCTCAATGAAGCACCGATCTCACAGTTTCACAATTAACATACAGAAACAATGATACCTGTACCCTTTTCATCAAGAGGCACGGTCATAACATGTCTAATGAAATTCTGGTCTTACCTCTGGCACAGAGAGCAAGCACAATGGGCTATAAAACCACCACTAAACCAGACAGCGACTTGCTTTCTTGACGACTACGTTGCAAAGTGAAATGCTATCGTCTCGCTGGGTTCCAGGAAATTGGCCGGTACCTAGAGCCTAACCAACCAATCATTGAGCTCGATTGAGACCTCCGCAACATTCCAAATATGTTGAACACTTGCATCTAATCTATATCGATGACCACATAATTCTCGCCATGGTGATCCAAATTGCACATTTGTGATAATTCTCTCAGGAAATACGGTGATGGGTGATGATAGATATATCACAGGGAGGTGTTAAAGAACTTCCTAATTTGTCCTTTCTTTAACCACAGAATGTTATCCCCATCTTCTGAAAACCTAAATGTGTGCTTCTCTTTCTTGTTGTTGTTGTTGCTGTTAATGTTACTGTTGTTGTTGCTGCTTTTGTTGTTGTTGTTGTTGTTGTTGTTGTTGTTGTTGTTGTTCTTCTTCTTCTTCTTCTTACTTCTTCTTTCTTCTTCTTCTCTTCTTTCTATCTTCATCTTCTTCTTCTTCTTCTTCTTCTTCTTCTTCTTCCTTCTTCTTCTTCTTCTTCTTCTTCTTCTTCTTCTCCTCCTCCTCCTCTTCTTCTTCTTGGTCGTCTTCTACTCTTCCTCCCCTCCTCGTCTTTCTTTTCTTACCCTGGTTCTTTGTTGTCCACTTCTCTTCTTCTTCGACGTCGTCGTCTCTTTTCAGTCAAGTCCTTTATGTTTGTCATCCCAAAACAGACGTCTTAAATACGCATAGCATCTCATGAACAATTTCTGTAATATTTGTTTTGGGAGAAGTCTGTTTTATGTGGTTCAACGCCTCCTGTTTCAATCTTAGGGCTCCACATAAAATGAACTTCCAATAAAAGCTTCTTCTCTCGTAGCACGAAGCTGATATGGGCCTGTGATCTGGTAGAAGTGTACCAAGGTGGTTAGTCTCTCCCTCACTTAACGGCGACGGACACAGGCGAAGAATCCTTATCCAACCGTGATCTATTGTTGACCTCTTGATTAACTAGCATTTGTCTAGTTCTCTCTATCAGCTCTACACTTCTGATTCTGTCATATCATTTTAGTTCTTCTATTGTGCGCAGGCATCAATTAACGAATGTTTGTTGTTTATTTGTAATCCAGCATTACTGATTTAACGTTAGAATTGAATATTCTAAGTTGATGCTTTAGATTTCCACAAATTTCCCAATATCAGCGCAGCTGTTTAGTCACTATTCTAACGCGCATTCTTCTTCTTCCCGGATCTTCCTTAAGAAATATGACGTTAGCACCATGTCCGTTCATAGAGAATATTCATTATTAGAGTCTTGCGGTCGATACATCCGACTTGAGGGTCGCATTTTTACTTAGACACCGGATTTGTCTTGTATGTCAAATCCTTACCCCCCTGGGTAGATTGCTGTGATCCACCAGCTCATGAAGATTGCGCGGGAAGCTGATACTGACTCCGACTGTCTAAAGTGTGTACTACATATACTAAATGACCTACTATGTGGTGAAGGAGTTACTAATGTAATTAGTAATCTCACATACCACGTCCAAAACACAACAGCTGCGGGCGATTTGGAAGCAGACCGCCTAACGTTGGTTTCCACATAAAACTGCGAGTGCCGGTTGCAATGGCAAATTACTGAACGTAAACGTGTCAAGAAATAATAAAAACACCTAAAAATGCTGGGATTGACTGCAACGTCCTATAAAGGATATGCAACTAACTAATATTCATACAAAAGGCAATATGAGATTTTATAGCACCAGGAATATGTGGAAGTCAAAAATACCAACATATAGGGTGTATTTTTAATGACTGTGCAGTGTTTGAAAATATTATCGGTCCAAGTTTTGTATTCACGCTCTGTAAAGTTCATGCAACATAATAGTAGGTAAATACAAAATTTAGACCGGCACTATTTTCAAACTCTGTACAGTCATATAACAATACACACTGTAGTATACAATGCACACTTCAGTTCTAACGGAAATGTGGATCAGAAACACGGAGACGAGTATAACGATTATAAATGAACTGCAAACATTCACTATAATCTGTCCGGAAATTAATGCCGTCATTCACGATCAATTATTTTGAAAACTGTCTGTTCCATCGTTATGAAATTTTCCCAGCCGTCTTATATTTATCCCCACCCAAGGAATATGTCTTTGAAAGGTCCAAAAACAACTTAAATCATTGAAAGCGGCGACATTCCTTTGATCTTTTGCTGAACAACTAGTGATTTCTCGCTAACGAAGTTATTTTTACGGTAATGTGAGACATGTCAATTCTGTTGACACACAAAGGCGTATCCGGATTCGTATGAGAGTGGGTGCAATGAAAGAATTAGCTTAAAATCGACAGGGTCGGCTGCATTGCACCAGGTGTTTATCCCATATGGCTCAGTTTCTTTCCACAGCGCGGAAAGCGTCGCACAAAGCACGAACTCCGTAGATCCAGCGACGACCCTAGGGAGTCTCCGAAAAAATGCACTCGTGAAATGAAGGACGCGGCCCGGAATCGAAAATACAACCTTCGGAGCCCGAGTCAGACAGCTTGACCACTTCACCACGGAGAATCCCGAGAGGGGTGCAATGTGTAATATTAGTAAAGACAGAGAATTTACAGAGGCACGGGGTAAATAATTTGTAAATTAACAGGAAAGTAGAAGGAATATATTTCTTACATTATTTTTCATTGCCTTCTTGTTTCTTCAGCTGATGCTGATGCTGTAATGTTTAGGGCCTGCAATTTGTCTGAATAGTTGGAGCTAAATATCCCAGTAAGTGTGTACGTAGATTAAGGTCTGCGATCTGCTCAGACCTTAATCTGTGTCGGACGATTCCAGTATGTTGATGATTGCTCTCGGTTGCATAAAATTCAATCCATCCTTTCTCCAATAGTCCTCTTCCTCTTTCAATACATGGTCCTGACGTTTTTTCCAGTAACTTTTATCAATATTTAATAGCGCGGACAAACAGACAGACAGACAGACAGATAGACAGACAGACAGACAGAAAGGTAGGTAGGTAGGCAGGTAGGTAGGCAGAAAGGTAGGTGGGTGGGGGTGGGTGGGTGGGTGGGTGGCTGGCTGGCTGCCTGACTGGGTGGGTGGATGGGTGAGTCGGTCGGTCGGTCGGTGGGTCGGTCGGTCGGCCGGCAGGCAGGCAGGCAGGTAGGTAGATAGATTAGATTGATAGATAGATAGATAGATAGACAGACAGACAGACAGATATATAGATAGATAGATAGATAGATAGATAGATAGACAGATAGATAGATAGATAGATAGATAGATAGATAGATAGATAGATAGATATCGGTAGGTTGGTTGGTCGGCCGGCCGGCAGGCAGGCAGGCAGGCAGATAGATTGAGTAGATAGATAGACCAGACAGACAGACAGACAGACCGACAGACAGTAAGATAGATATATAGATAGATAGATAGATAGATAGATAGATAGATTGAGAATAGATTGAATATCGGTAGGTTGGTCGGTCGGGCCGGCCGGCCGGCAGGCAGGCAAGCAGGCAGGCAGGCAGATAGATTAGATAGATAGATAGATAGATAGAAAGATAGTATAGATAGATAGATAGATAGATAGATAGATAGATAGATAGATAGATAGATAGATAGATAGATCCCCGCCAGGAGCCGGGCCGAGCCAGCTAGTTTATTTATATAATCACGTTTCATGAAAGAACCCACAGTTTGACGACACCTCTGAACCTACCCCATATAAATTCCCTCAGTCTGTCAAAAGCAAAACCGCGCAGACAAATTTCAAAAAATTTGGGGGTGTGTCTTGTTGAAACGGTAATACTCTTAAATGATGGATAGGAGTGCGGGGGCAAAAAAATACATACCGCATATAACCAAACATTGAAATCTGCAGTACAATCTCCAGAAAAAATTTTTTGTTGTTGGGTGGACATAATTAATGAGTAAATTAGCAGAGTGCAGCTCGCGGAGTCAAGTTGATAAATACCAGTGAATCAAAAGGTGTAGAAAAGACACTGGCGCTGGATATGTCATACATTGAGAAAACCTGACAATAGTTTAACTAGAAAGGCCTTTGCCTGGAATCAACAGGGACCAAAAAAAACAAAAAAAAAAACAACCTAAAACAGACAGAGAAGAGAAGTTGAAACAGAAGTGAATAATATGGGAAGGGCATGTACGAGGCTGCATGGAATAGCTAAAGATAGGAGGGCTCGGGGTCACATGGTTGAGAGCCTAGGCTCCAATGAGAGGGCGAAATAAGAGAAAATAAGGAGAGCTGAAAAAAAGAAAAAAGAAAACGCAATGCACCTCCATTAGAAGCTACCTTGATATTCATGGGAAAAAAAAAACACGTTGGAGTTCAGCATGGCCGAATGGATAAGGGCGCTCGTTCTTAAACATACGGTGTGCTGATACAGAGTTAGCGGATTCAACCCATACACCCGTCAGTTGGACTAAAATGTTGACTTCTCGTCCTTGAACTTTGAGACGTAAATTACAAGCACCTCTGAAGCAGGAGTGGGTTTGCCTGATGGCGACGGATACTGGTAATAGAGAAAGCTAATCCACACGCAAAGGTAAGTCTAGTGCTACTAGAAGTATAGGGTGTATTTTTAAAGACTGGGGTGTTTCAATTTATTGCCGTTACAAGTTTTGTATTCACCCTCTGTGGAGTTCGTGAAACATAAAAGGTAAATACAAAACTTGGAACTGCAATGATTGATTGATTGATTGATTGATTGAATTAGGAACCGACATCACAGCATTCGGGGCATTCCCATAATCGCTCCGTCCTCATCCTCAGCAGCCAGCGAAGAGTTCCAACACCAATAGATCCAGTAGTAATCTGATTATATGTCTGTCTCGCCTTTCCTCTGAGCTTCGAGCGTCGGCCAGATCCCCTCTTCACTCCTCGCTGCCTCATTCTTGCCAGACTATGGTGATCCATTTGCTCCTCCGAGGTGTACACGTGCTCCCACAAGGCCGCAACCACGTCTGCCTTGTCATGCATCAATACTCCACCAAGTTTTGCCGAGCCAGCCAATCTGTCCGCCTGTTCATTCCCCAGCACACCGGCATGCCACGGAGAAAAGAACCAGGTGATGCTTTCCACCCGTGACCTCCGAAGGGAAACAAGCCACTCTGCACGAAGCCTGCCTGTCCTCACCCTCCTCAGCATGCTTTCTGAGTCAGTTACAATCACGATGTGTGTATGTATCGTGTTCTCCATCCAGCGGAAAGCTGCACTGACCGCCTCCACCTCCATTCTTAAGCTAGATGTTGTGGTATCATACGCCAGGCTCTCCTGCACCAAACGTCGACCATTAGCTTTTGCTAAGAATCCCCAGGCACTTCTCCTACCTCTCAACACCGAACCATCTGTGTAGATAATCACATCACCCGGGCGAGCATTATCCTGAATTAGTTGCTGGATTTCCACTTCCGTGGCCCCTGCTGGCCACTCCCTGCACTCCCGGCTCAATGTGATTATAACTCTGCACAAGTCTGACTGCTCCGCTGGCACTCTGACCCACTCCTCTCCTCGCCTAATGTTCTCCAAGATGCACACCTGTCTGATCGTATCCTCCGCCTGAGCCATCCATGATTTCCCTCTTATCAGTCTCTGACCCTTAACTGCGTCCAGCGCCTCATGCAACGGGTGATCTGTGTCTGCAGCTACTCTGAGGTATGCCTTCGCCTGCATCACCTTGTGCCTACCAGCAACAGTCGGCAGACCAAGGATGTAACGCATACACACTACTGGGGTGTCTCTGGTGCATCCCAGAATGACCCGCATAGCTTCGTTCTGTATGCGCTCTAATTTCACCAGCTGACTCTTTGAGACAGTGAGCAGTCCTAGTCCATAATCAATCACTGAGAGGATCAAGTGCTGGTATAGTGTGAAGAGCATTCTCTGCTCTGTGTCCATTGCAGCCATAGTTTTAAGTGCATTGAGTCCCTTTTGAGATCTTGTCACAACCGTCTCCACATGGTCCTTGAAGGACAGACTCCTGTCAAATGTGATTCCCAGATACTTCAGTTTGTTCTCTCTGTTGACGCTTCTACCATCTATCGTGAGGCTTGGGACATCAGCTCTCACAATCCTGTTGTCCAGAGAGCACCACAAAACAGCCGCCTTTTCCGGGTGGATGACAGCACTCATTTCAGTGCACCAATCAATCACTTTGTCTACTGTCGCCTGTAGCTCCTGGGCTGTTTGCTCCCTATCTCTCCCCTGCCTATATGCAAGAATATCATCTGCAAATGTTAGTATCCTTTCAACCCCTGGTGCTTCTAGGTTTGCAATCTTGCTCGTATACACGTTAAAGAGCACCGGTGAGATTGCAGATCCCTGTGGCAGTCCTGGGGTTAAAATATGTGGCTCTGAGGTCCATGCACCCAGACGGAGAGCAACCCGACGAGAATGCAGGACGGCTGCTATCCAGTTCACCAACCAGGGATTGACCCCCTTCTCCATCAGTGCGGTCATCAAAATATCATAGCGAACTCTATTGTACGCATCCTCGAGATCAAGCGCTGCCGCCATCGTTTCCTGTCTACTCTGGAACCCCTCATAAACGTCAAAGGCAAAAGTGGCTGCATTTGACCAGGTATCTTTTCCTGGCCTGTAGCTCCCCAGGCCTCTTGGAAGAAGCTTCCCCCTTTCCAAAAACTCTTGCAGCTTGACAGCGACTATCTTCTCTAAAACCTTCCCAAATGTATTTTGAAGGGTGATGATCCTAAAGCCGCTAAGCTTTGAATGATCCTTGAATGGTTTTGGGAGAGGGATGAGATAGCTGTGTACCCAATCCTGCGGTACTGATGCTGTCCTAATGCTCTGGTTAAAGCAGTCGGTCATCTCCTTCAGGTCTACATCGCTCAAAACCTTCATGTGGCCATACCTAACACCATCGGGCCCTGGTGCCGTGTCTTTTGCCTTTTTCAAAATATGTTTAACATCTTCAACCCGTATGATGTCTTCATAATGCATATTCTCCATGGTGCCAGATAACTCATCTCTAACTGCATCCCTGGTGTCCGCATCATTATGATTGGTCTGCTCTAAAAATCTCTGGAGAAACGCCTCCCCTTTCGCTTTGTTTGTCACGCGCACACCATCCTCTCTATAAATTGTTCCCACTGTCATAGGCCGATCTTTTCTTTGCATTTGTCTGTGCAGTTTCCAGAATTTTGGCAATGTTTTATCACCTCCAATCTCCTTCATAAAACATTCCCATTTTACGTTCTTGGCCTCTGCAGCACAGCGCTTGAAAGCCTCCACCTTGTCTTTCTTGACATTTTCCGCTGTGCGCCTCCTTGGACCAACACATTCGAGTTGTCGGTGGGTGACATTTCAACTTTGACACCGGGTTTGTCTGCCAGACAATTCCCTGGGATCTTGGGTAGATAGCAGAAATGTTTCATCTGGCTTCCGGCATTAGCTCGTGGAGGTGTGGTAGAATCCTGTTAGGTGACTCTAAAACGTAGGGGAGTTCCCGATGAAGTGATTTAGCTGTCTGTAAAGTGCACTTAATATCATAGGTTTGCTTCCAGAACTGGGTCGTTGAGACCACCAGTGCCGATTACCAGTAAATTTCAGGGGGTCATAGCTGGAAACACATATCTAGGCTACCAACTGACAGTATACCACAGCAAACTATGGTGTACAGATCAAGTGGAACCAGAAGAAGAACTCAAACATGTAACCGATGGCAGGTCCGCATGGCCGAATGAATAAGAAAGGTGTTTTTAAACATCCGGTGTGCTGATGCCGAGGTTAACGGTTCACCCCCTACACTGGACAGCTGGACTAAAATGTTGATCTGTGGTCCTTGATTTGGGGACGTTAAATACAAGTACCTCTGAAGTCGGAGTAGGTTTGCCTGATGACAAGGGACACTGTTAATAGGAAAAGCTAACCCACAAGCAAAATTAAGTCCATCACTACTATAAAAATAGTGTGTATGGACTGCAAAGTGAGCGAGCGCAAATTAAAAAAAAAATGTAAACGATGGAAAGAGTGAGTATTAGAGTCCATGAGAATCTCAATACATGAAGCCCATAAATGGGCACCCTTCCGCTGTTTATGCTTCACCCCGACACTACAAGGTACACGAAGCACACGATGGGATGATATGAGATGGGATGAGATGGGATGAGATGGATGGAGATGAGACGGGATTTGATGAGATGGCATGAGATGAGATGGGTGTAAAGGATATGCAACGAACTAACTTGATACTGATATACACACAACTAGATTTCGCCAGAACTACGTCTTTCACGCGCTGTATTGATATTCTCCTTGAGTGATCTGTGAAAGGGAGACTGAGGCGTTTATGGAGATATCCGTTGGCAATGAACACGATGTTGAGTTGAGCTGAGTTGAGTTGAGGTCGGCTACCAAACGACACCACAGCACTCAGCACATTCCCACACGCGTTCCATCCCCTCGTTCAACAGCAACCGAAGAGTCATACTGCTAATGGTTCCAACTTCCATCTGATTGAAAGCTCTCCTGGTCTTCCCTTTCAGTCTTGAGATTCTTCAAGAGGCCCTGCCGATCGCCCCGCCCAATCATTCTCTCCATATACGGGTGGTACCATGACTTTCTCCACCTGGTCCCACAGACGCGATACTTTGCTAAATTAAAAATCCACACCCATTATATATCGAAGACTAAGAGCTATTGCTCTTAAAACTTCCGGTGAATGAATCACCGAAAATCGAGAAGTAGATTGTCAGCTTTACTAGAGCACGACTACAAGAAACAAAATGGACGTTGAGGCCAAAGCCTTCGTCAGCACAGAATATACAAACAAAAATTGACTAACAAATACACGAAAGACACTACGAGAAAATATTAATTTCACTTATCTGTGTTTTTGCTTGTGCGGCCATCCGTGGATGGAATAAACCGGATGTAGTGGTTAACAGAGTCAACTGACTAAAGGTCATAAAGACAGAAGCTCGGGGACTGGCTAAGACAACCGGTGAGGAACCCGCGCTGGGGGGATGGGGGTGCGCCCATGAGAGTGAGAAGGGAACATATGGATAGATAGAGCACTGTAGCCGACTCTGTGGCGATGTAACAGATGCAGTTGGCAATTCCGAACGCCAAGCCCGATACAACGCTGCGGGCGATTTGGATGCAGACCACCACGCGTTTGCCATCATAAAATAGCGCAAGTGCCGGTAATTCAGAAAGCAATGAGAAGCAACTGAACGTAAACTGACCGGGAAGTCTCAGTAGGCAAAGATAATGCTGGCGTTGACTACGACGTCCTGTGAAATACATGCAACTGGCTTATAAGGGGACTATACGAATACGGGGATGGGAGGGGGCAGAGGGCTTTAGGGACTTAAAACTGTGTTGGAAATTGAGGCCTTCAGGGGAGAGTGAACCCAACTGGAAGATGAGACGGTTTTCCAATGTCTTGCGATCGCGTTCGTGAGAATTGCACGATTTGATCGCCGTGACCTGTATGTCGGCAACACCACAGTGGTCGGAACTGTTGAAGTGTAGAGGTACCGGTTTCTTGGCACCACTGTTGACATCAGAGAGGTGTTGCCTAAGTCTGTCCGCCAGACGAAGATCTGTCTTCCCAAGATATCTCATGTCGCAACGTGTGCAGATGAGTGCATAGATAACGTTTACAACTTCCGGTGCACTGATGATATGGTAGGGCATTAAGCTGGACTTAAACGTTGACATCTTGTTCAGAAAGCAATGGCAATTTCATCATCATCACGTGCAATGTCGACAAGCGTCGGCGGCCATGTTTCACCATTTCACGCGATCGCCAGAGTCGTCGGATAAGCTCCTTGTTCTTGTCTCGACCTCACCACATGGTCAAGCCATCCAAATATTTACTTTTTTGCCTTCCCCCTGTTCTTTCCCCTCAATCTTGTCAGTTGTCACCAAGTTCTCTAGTTTATTTCTTCTCATAACGCGCCGAAAAAATCTCGACTTTACGTTCAATTTCTCTAATCAGTTTACGGTTTTCATTTGCTTTATGTAGGACTTGCTCATTGGTTTTTCTGTCTGTTCATAGTACTCTTTGCATTTTAGTCAGAAAATGGCAAAATGCTGAAAATAAAACTGCCTTGAAAAATCAACCTGGTGTTGATAACAACATGCAAAGAACATTACACATGTTTAGGAACCGCTGACGGCTGCATCGATAAGCTAGGACACTAACCGCTATGCCAATACCATCTCCATGTTTATTTGTCGGAGATGTCAAGAGATGACATTGCGCAAGGAAGTACGCAGCTGACATTTAATCGTTGCCTGGTGTTTATAGTTTTCCTGGTTGCGTCCTTCTAAACACCGAGCAATTAAATGGGGTGAACTTTGCAAAGCTGTAAGGATACATTGGGTAAGTCAACAAAAACAGAAAGTGGAACTGATTAGCTTTAGCAGAACACTGCCACAAGTGGCATAATGAACGCGACGGCTGGAAAGTCTTCGTCAGCACACACAAACAAATAGATGTTTATACAACTATATTAACAAACTACCAATGAAGGTAGCAGTTATAATAAGGAGAGACCTGTACTTTTGTTTACATGTGAAATGTGGGCAATGAGTCATATGATAAGTACTGACCAATGAATAAAATAACACGTGCTTGTCGTCCCATGATGCATAGGTTCTGTTTCTGACCGTTGAGAAAATGGCCAGGTTGATCCAAAATCCACCCAAAGACGCTCAAAGAGCTGTGATTCAGTTTCTTTAATTTTAAGGATGGCGACCAGTGGACATTCATCGGAGAATGCAGGCAGCGTACGGTAAAAAATGTGTGTCGAAGACAACAGTGACAGACTGGGCACGAATGTTTCGGAAAGGATGTCAGTCGACAGATCTTCGACGGCCGGGTTAAGCGCATATTGTTGCAACAACAAAAAAAAAACCATCGCCAAAATTGATGCAGCAATACAGATGAGCCGTTGTCGAAGCATACGTTCGCTAGCCAAAGAACTTGATGTGTCAATTGGGACAATTCAATAGGTCGTTAGTAAGAAACTGCAATATCGGAAGGTGTGTTCACAGTGGGTACCACGGATGTTGACCGACCACCAAAAAGAGGAACGGTGTTTGAACCACTTTGCCCTGTTACAGAGTGGAGGATGAAGCATTTCTCTTCCGCATAGTGGCAGGCGATGAATCATGGTGTCACCACTTTGAGCAGAGCAACAAGAGAGAGAGAGAGAGAGAGAGAGAGAGAGAGAGAGAGAGAGAGAGAGAGAGAGAGAGAGAGAGAGAGAGAGAGAGAGAGAGAGAGCATGCAATGGAAGCATGCTGGAACACCAAAAGCCAAAAAAATTCAAGTTACAGGTTTCCGCTGGTAAGGTTATGCTGTGCGCATTTTTTGACCATGAAGGGCTGTTGTTGGGCGACTGTAAAGTACCTGGTGTCAACATCAACTCTACCCACTACTTGCAAACACTAGACAAGCTGCAAAAAGCTGTCAAGAATAAACAACCCGGTATGCTTTCTCGCTGTGTGATTTTGATGCACGATAATGCTCGTTCGCATGTCGCAAAGATTATGCAGGAAGCATTAGCAAGGAAGAAGTGGGAAATTCTGCAACATCCAGCCTGTAGTCATGATTTGTCACGATGTGATTTTCATTTGTTCGGACCTCTTAAAAAAAGCTCTCAAGGGGCAACGATTTCACACAGATGCAGACGTCGTAATGAACGCGGTAAACACTTGATTCAGTGAGCAACCACAATGTTTTTTTTTTTTTTTTTTGCGGACGGCATTCGCCGCGTACCTAAGCAATAGGATTCTTGCCTGAATGCCTACGGCGACTTCTTCTGACCAACCCATGGTGCATAATTCATTCAAAATGAATGCTTTGTTTAATTCTACCACACCTGTTAATGTTTTTTCATGCTTTTCTAATAAAGCCATTGGAACGGGTTTCAAACGAACGTCCCTAATACCATGGACAGACAGGAATGAGAAAAAACAAAACAATGAGCAAGTCCTACTTGAAGCAAAGGAAAACCGTAAACTGATTGGAAAAAATATGCGTGGGTAGTCAAGATGTTTGTTTTGGGCACGTTATGAAAAGAAATAAACTGGAGAATTTTGTTACAAGTGGCAAGATTGAGGGGCAACAAACAAGGGGAAGACGGAGAAGTAAATACCCAGATGGCTTGGCCACATGGCATAATCGAGACAAAAACATAGAGTTGATCCACGACTCTGGTGATCGTATGAGGTGGTGAAACATTACCATCCCATTGTCATGGCACATGATAATGATGCAAAAGAAAGAAAATGTAGTGACCGCAGTACAGTAGTAAAATTTTGCAATTTTACGAGTAAATGAACAAATACGGAGAGTAGAACGTAATCTCGTATACTCTCGTAGGTAACGTGATGACGGTTCAAATCAGCAGTGGTTCGAATCGCATCGGTAACTTACAGGGTATGTGAGCCGGCCGCTCAGAAAGCAATGGCAAACTACTGAGCGTAATCTTACCAAGAAATCAACATACAGCTGAAAGATACTGGTGTTGACAGCGATGTCCTGTAAAGGATATGCCAAAAAAAAAAAAAAAAAAGAATTAGTCAGTTTCACAACAATTCAATCACCAATGACAACATAGAGGTTGCGGCTACAATGTCACGTTCAGTGAAATATCAAGTCAGAGGTATTGGTTGGTATTCTGTACTTGAGCCACCCAAGTCTGGCACATTTGTTTTGTTTTGCACTCCCTCGCTTTGAACTCAAGCGTAGTCCACACACACACTAATTCTAGTAGTGCTGGACTGAATTTTGTGTGTGGATTAGCTTTCCCTATTAACAGTATCCCTCGCCATCAGCGAACCCACTCCAACTTCAGATGTACTTGTAATTTTCATCCTCAAGTCAAGGACGAGAGGTAAACATTTTAGTTCAATTCTCCGGTGTAGGGGCTGAACCCCTTACCTCGGCATCAGCACACCGGATATTTAAAAACACACGTTCTTATCCATGTGGCCATGCTGACATACGTCTGGGAAATTGCCAGTACTAAGCTAAGGACATTACTATCTGAAATAGGCAGCCAATATAAAGTCTCCATACACTGGAAACCATCTCACTGCGGAGTGCTCGACAATGAGAATGCCGATCAACACGCTATAGAAGAAGCAATAGAAAAACGATCTATGGGAGGACACATGGACACTTACGGAGATATCCATGTGCACTGAAAGTGAGTTGAGTTGATTCAAGAACCGAAATCACAGCACTCGGGACATTGCCTTACGTGCTTCGTCCTCAATTGCAATAGCCAGCGATGAGGTCCAATATTAATCGTACCAGTAGCAGCCTGATTATATGTGCGTCTGGCCTTTGCTTGGAGTTTTGAGTGTTGCCAGATCCTCTGGTCACTCCCTGCAGTACCATTCTCTCCAGGCTGTGATCTATCTGTTCTACCGCACTATAAACAAGATTTAAAAGGGCCCCGACCACATCTGTCTTATCATGCACCAAGGGGTGCAGACCCAACAATCTGTCCACCTGCTCGTTTCCCACCACACAAACATGTCCTAAGGAAACAGTCTAACATATGCTCTCTATTTTTGATATTTTAACGGAAACCTGCCACTCTATCCGTAGCTTGCCTGTCTTCACCTTTCTAATCATACTTTGTGAGTCCGTTCAACCATGACATGCCTGTGCTGTTTGTCCTCCAGCAGGAAGAACACCGTCATGACTGTCTCCACCTCCATTCTCAGACTAGATGGTTTTGTATCATATGCTAGGCTCCCCTGCACCAAAACTATGCACTAACCTTCCCAGGCACTTCTTTTACCTCAGCACTGAGTCATCAGTGTAGATGACCATATCACCAGGTCGCGAATCGTCGTGAATCAATTGTTGCACCTCCATTCAGCGCAGCCTGCCGGCCAATCCCTGCATTCCCGATCCATTGTTGTTATGACCCTGCACCGGTCTGACTTTTCCTCTGGCATTCACTCCCACTACTCTTATAGCAGTGTAGGGGAGGCAATGTTATTCGTGACGTATAGTGGATGATCTTAAAATAGAAACAACTCAATTCTGCAGCCTTCGGTTTCATTATTTATTTAGTTGTCGTATCAAAACACAGGCAGAGTAATTCTCGAGTCGGTTGACAAAATAAGATTCAAGTCTTTTAAACCCGAGGCCCGCTCAACATCAAGCATTCCGGATGGAACCAAACTCTTGCGACCGGTCTGGCGGATGGTACTGCGGTTACTAACCTCTAACTCGCCTGTCGTCACACCACGACACCCCCATAGCTACCCCCAACCATGGTGCTCACCCGTGCAATGCTCGATAATAAAATCTTTACGTTGCGCACCAGCTAGCCCCTCAATGCCACCAAACTCCTATAACAGGCTACTCTGTTATACTCTCCTATCCTATCTTAATATTCTCAAGGATGCTAAAATGTGAGCTGTTACAAACCAAACTAAAATTTAAAAAAAAATTGTCCTTTTTGGTAACAAAGTACAAACAATACTCGACAATGAACAGAGGGGATATACTGAGATCAATAAATGGCATCTTGGTACAAGGAAGAAACTGCACGAGATAGCAAATTATAAGACGGCTTTCAGTGAGCTCTCTTAGGCCATATGCCCCAATAGAGAAAAATGGACTAAATAAGAAGAAGAATAAAAACTCCAACGCGGAGCAAACACGGCAGGGGGCTTCTGATCGTCAGAAGGAAACTCATTCCCGAAGTATTTCGGACTTTTAATTTCTTGATACTCTCTGGTGGCGGTAACGTCCGGGTCACGACTCCGGGCGTCTTACTCCTGCCGTAGAGACGTTCGGTCATATTAGTTATCCCTGATGTTATGCTTATCCTTTCGCTGTTACCTTGTCCACTCTAAAGCCCCCCCCCCCTCGGTGGGGAGAGTCCGTGCAGCCTGTATTCGCCCCTTAGCATGTGTGGTCGTGGGATGCCAACTTCATCCCCCGCCACGGCCTCTTCACGGCGCCGCACCCTACTAGGAAGCCGGATCTTCATTTCTTTCCGGACCCACCTCTTGGTTTCTCCGCAGCTGACTTGGTGCGATCTACAGTCGATTATCACTATATTATGGAGGTTGGACTTCGGCCGACATTTGCGTGATTGACTACACTCAGAATCACAATCCACGTTTAAAAGAAGGACTAAGGATCTGACACGAGACGTTGTAAAGTTCGTGGTCTTGGTTGATAAATTGTTGGTACTGCAGTTACTGCTTCTAACCATACTAGTTTCGAAACTCGTTCCACACTAGGTTACGGCAGTTCCATAGCCGGCACGAGGCCTTTTCGGCTGCCTCAGACAGTTGTTTTTGGGTCCGGGCTGTTGATCGTCCTTTCATGCTTATTCGCTTCAGCACATCAAACACGGAATGGGAGACAAGACCTCTGGCACACACACACACACACACACACACACCCACCCACCCACACACACATATATATATTAAGGTTTTCATATGAAACCTACTCGTATGTTCGCATATATTCATTTCACAGTTCGGCCGTGGCCAAAATGTTTAACGCGCTGGCACGGAAACTTCCGACGCGCTATCGCCGGGGTAGTGGGTTAATTCTACACATCGGTCAATTAGACTGAAATATCGATCTCTCCTTCAGAAAGCTATGGCTCACTAAAAATCAATGTTGAACTTCCTTTCCAAGAGGTTACGATCAACCCCCATGTTCATTTTTTTTTTAGCACGGAGCGCCATTCCCTATTGGCTGTTTGTGATATAAGTAGCATATTTACGTTCAGTAGTTTGCCATTGCTTTCTGAACGAGAAGTCACCATTTAAGTGCGAATGACTGGCATGTGGAGCGAATCTACCATGTCATCTTCAGAAGAGGGAGCAGAGAGCGTTAAAACGGTTTCATAGCTCCCCAGAAAGTGTCCCAATTTAATTAAGCTTGGACTACCCAGGAGTCAAGTTGCCACGAAATTGCAGGGAGGCGATTGCAACATCTTTTGGTTCCACAACAAACACAATCAGGAGAACTTTCAATCAGAGGGCAGTTAGAACGAATAGAGGTATGACTCTTCTCTGGATGTTGAGCGAGGGGTCGGAGCGCGTGTGGGAATGTCCTGAGTGCAGTGATGTCGGTTCTTAGTTCAACTCAACTCAACAACTCATTTTCTAGGAAATTTTACCTTCAGCACTTTATGGCAAAATTGCCTAGTAAATCATCATGATCATGCGTCATGCCGATAAGCATGGGCGGTCATGTTTCGCCATCTTACACGATCACCAGAGTCGTGGATCAGCTCTGCGATCTTGTCCCGACTATGCCAGGTGGTCAAGCCATCCATGCATTTATCTCTCTGCCTTCCCCTAGTACAGTAGTTCTCAACCTTTTTTGGCCCGTGCCCCCTTCACCATATTTTCAGAACGTCATTCCCCCCCCCCCCTTTGTATTTCCGACCTAAAAATTCCCTCCTTTCGCCCCTACACAATATACGTAATAATGGAAGTACATACTAAAACAAGTCTATACGTCCACATAAAACGTGATTTGTGGGTCTACTTACTTCATAAATTGAATTTTAGAAGGGTGTGACGTACAGAACCGTAAAGTATGAAGGGAAAAACAAGATCAAGTAATCGGTTCTTGTATTAACGCGATCTTGAAATAATCTTTATTCTCCCTCCCCCCCCCCCCCTGGAAACCCCAAAATTCCCCCCTGGGGGGGGGGGAAATTCCCCACCGGTTGAGAACCACTGCCCTAGTAAATAACAAACCGCCAACAGAGGTTGGGGTGAATGCTACGTGCCGCAATGGACAAGAAATGTTTTACAGTCATTTCGCTTCTGAAGAACCAAATCTGGTGGAGGCACGAAGCTGCAACTCCTAAATCTTTATATTAATTCGCCCCCGGTGGAGGCACGAAGCCGCAATCCCAAAATCCTTATATTATTCTGCCCCTGGTATCTACATTTCAGAGTGTGAGTACAACCACACAAACATGCTCACGAAATGCCAACTTCACATATTAGGCCCAATCTTGCCGGCACGACATTCTCCAGCTTAATGCAAATCCAGAACCAATCGATTCATTTCTCAGGGAGTCTCAAACTTATTCTGTCAGGACACACTGCTGCATAAATTAACAGGTGTTGATTTGAACTTATAAGAGACAAGTTAAGAACGATCGAACGAAATTTATTTTCAAAGGGTCACAAATTGGGCACGCATGCTCGTCTTACATTTGGCCCTTCCAATTACGCATCTTCCGTACATCAATTATATAATGTATTGTGCATGTTACATTCACATAGGGGGGAAACATTGTGAAATGAATGTTGTAAATATAAACAATGCATATTACTATGTTATGAGACAGGCAAGCTGGCACACACACACACACACACACACACACACACACACACACACACACACACACACACACACACACACAAACACACAAACACACAAACACACACACACGTGCGCGCGCGGGCGAACGCACACACATGCATAAATACATACATACCTGCATACATTTTTTTTTCTTTAGCATATCCTTTTACAGGACTTAGCTGTCAACACCAGCATCTTTCAGCTGTATGTTGATCTCTTGGCAAGATTACGCTCAGTAGTTTGTCATTGCTTTCTGAGCGGCCGGCTCGCATACCCCGTAAGTTACCGATGCGATTCGAACCACTGCTGATTTGAACCGTCATCACGTTACCGACGAGAGTATACGAGATTACGGAGAAAAGTCATAACCTCTAAGCTACGAAGCCGGCACTTGCATACATACTTAATCTTTTACAGACCACCCACTCAATAACAGACTCTCCCTCGCATACATATATACTCACTCACAATCACAAACTCATTCATTCATTCATTCATTCATTCATTCATTCATTCTGTAGCATGTCCTTTGCAGAACCTCACTCCCATAACACACCTTCCAGAAATGTTCTCGGTCATATGCAAGATGCACCCGCGTCCGATGCACCCATCTGGAGATCATCTGCCACATCCTGCACCAGTATTCTCTTTGGTCTTCCTCTTCCTCTCTTCCCGGGCATTTACCCCTCTATTATTGTTCTCTCCAAACTTTCATGACATTTCAAGTGACCAAAACATTTCAAATTTCACAAACTCACTATCAAAAATTTACCAAAACATCTCTGTCTGTCTGTCTGTCTGTCTGTCTGTCTGTCTGTCTGTCTGTCTGTCTGTCTGTCTGTCTGTCTGTCTGTCTGTCTGTCTGTCTGTCTGTCTGTCTGTCTCTCTCTCTTGGCCTCATCTCTCTCTCTCTCTTTCTGTGTGCCCAATTTGTTACCCTTTGGAAATAAAGATTGTTCGTTCGTTCTCTCTCTCTCTCTCTCTCTCTCTCTCTCTCTCTCTCTCTCTCTCTCTCTCTCTCTCTCCCTCCCTCTCTCTCATGCCCAAATATCCTCATTCATACACACAGCAAGGCACACACAAACACTCCATACACCACATAATCAACACATACACATTTTATACACAAATACACACATACTCACGCAGTCAACATCCACACAAGCACACAACCACACACACTTCCTTACACACACATACCCTCTCCCCCTCTCTCTCTCTCTCTCTCTCTCTCTCTCTCTCTCTCTCTCTCTCTCTCTCTCTCTCTCTCTCTCTCTCTCTCTCAATCGCTGTCTGAAACGGAATTTAAGTTCATATAATTGCTACAGTGGATACCATAAGTATCCAGAAATAAAAGAGCAGATGTGCTAACCAAAGAAGGAGACGGTCCACATTTTTGGGCGCGTCATGAGACGGAAACATTTGGCGTACATCGTGACAAGGGAGATCTTAAGGGGGAAAAGAGGCAGGGGGAGATCGAGAGGAGAGCTGAACAGTTTGATATCATGGGATGGAGGAAAATCGGTGTCAGAAATGAATAGCATTATTCTAGACAAGGGCTGTGGACAGACGTGATCACCAACACCACACTGCATGGACTATAAGAAGAAGAAGAGGAAGCAAAAAGGATCATAATGGGACAAACAGAACAATCAATCAACTTCCATAACAAGAAAAAGCTGAGCAAGTGTATTAGAAACATCAACCAATAGCTAGACAGCAAACATTATCTTCATTAAGCAAAACTCGTGACCTTGTTCGATATCAGAATAGGCTACAGACAGAACAGTAAATAGTCATAGACATAACATGGACTAGCACAGAGAGAACAGTATCTAGCATAGACATAACATGGACTAGCACAGACAGAACAGTATCTAGCATAGACAGAACATGGGCTAGCACAGACAGAACAATATCTAGCACAGATAAAACTGTATCTAGCACAAACAGAACAGGGATAGCATAGACAGAACTGTATCTAGCATAGACAGAACAGTGACTAGCACAGACATAACGGTATATAGCACAGGCAGAACATGAACCAGCACATATATAACAGCGACTAGCACAGACAGAACATGGACTAGCACAGATAGAACAGGGACTAGCACATATATAACAACGACTAGCACATATATAACAATGACTAGCACAGACATAACGGTATATAGCACAGACAGAAGATGAACTAGCACATATATAACAGCGACTAGCACAGACAGAACATGGACTAGCACAGATAGAACATGAACTAGCACATATATAACAACGACTAGCACATATATAACAATGACTAGCACAGACATAACGGTATATAGCACAGACAGAAGATGAACTAGCACATATATAACAGCGACTAGCACAGACAGAACATGGACTAGCAAAGACAGAACTGGGGCTGGCACAGACAGAACATGGACTAGCACATATATAACAACGACTAGCACAGACAGAACATTGACTAGCACAAACAGAACATGGACTAGCACAGACAAAACAGGGACTAGCACAAACATAACATGGAATAGCACAGACAGAACAATGCCTAGCACAGACAGAACATTGACTAGCACAGACAGAAAAATGACTAGCACAGACAGAACATGGACTAGCACAAACAGAACATGGACTAGCACAGACAAAACAGGGACTAGCACAGACAGAACAATGACTAGCACAGACAGAACATTGACTAGCACAAACTGAACATGGACTAGTACAAACAGAACATGGACTAGCACAGACAAAACAGGGATTAGTACAAACATAACATGGACTAGCACAGACAGAACAATGACTAGCACAGACAGAACATGGACTAGCACAGACAGAACAATGACTAGCACAGACAGAACATGAATTAGCACAGACAGAACATGGTCTAGCACAAACAGAACATGAAGTACTACTGACAGAACATGGACTAGCACAGATAGAACGGGGACTAGCACAGATATAACAGTATCTAGCACAGACAGAACAGGGTCTAGCACAGACAGAACAGGGTCTAGCACAGACAGAACAGGGATTACATTGCTATGTGGTAGTCTCGATAAGTTCTCACATTTAACAGGATACATAATTATAATGGCTTTCTGTGTAGATATTACTATACTAGCAGCGAACGAAGAGAGGAAGAGGAAGAGGGAGAAGAAGAAGAAGAAGAAGAAGAAGAAGAAGAAGAAGAAGAAGAAGAAGAAGAAGAAGAAGAAGAAGAAGAAGAAGAAGATGAAGAAGAAGAAAAAGCAAAAGACGACGAAGGCGAAAAAAAGGAATGCAAAAAGAAAATGCGATGAAGAAAAAAGATATTCCAGAAGCACAACAGCAACAACACTAATAATAATAATAATAATAATAATAATAATAATAATAATAATAATAACAATAATAATAATAAAGACTGGATAACAATTTTATGTTGAAAACTCAATGAATGTTCCAGTAAAAGTATAAGCTTAAAAAGTCGCTTAAAAGTCGACAGGGTCGACTTCATTGCACCGGGTTTTATCCCATATGGCTCGGTCTCTTTCCGCAGCACGGAAAGCGTCGCACAAAGCACGAACTCCGTAGCTTTTAGCGACGACCCACAGGAGTCTCCGAAACATTTAACTCGTAAACCGAAGGACGAGACCCGGAATCGAACCCACGACCTTCGGAGCACGAGATAAACGGCTTGACCACTTCGCCACAGAGACGCCAACAACTTTACCGAGAAGCCATGAACCGTGTTACTGCTTGTGGTGGAGTCCCTAACGTGAAGAAAAACGGAGAAGAAATCATGGCCACCAGCGGAGAGACAACAGCAAAGAGGACAACACCGAGAACAACATCTACTGCCGGCTACTCACTAGTCCACGTCTATTTTCTGATATTCCGCCATTTTGCCAAGGTGTAACCTGGCACTCCCGTATTTATGCCAGCTTACACTTTGTCAGTATTGATTGCACGGCACTTGTACCGACTCGTGCAGTAAAACTTTGAAAAGTTAACCATCAGGCTGTGAACACAAGGGGTGGGTAAACTCAAAGGTATTGATTGGCTACCGTGCAACTGGAGCAATGATAATTGGCTGGAAGTACAATGGTTTCTTTGGTTTTCCTGGCGGTTTTTGTTTTTAAAGGGAGGGAAATCGGTACGTACTCCGATCTTCTCCCTTGGAACACTAAAGGTCGTTATCAACATTGTACACGCACTTCAAAACACCAATCATCATCATCATCATCATCATCATCATCATCATCATCATCATCATCATCATCTGCACTCAGGATATTCCCATATGTGCTCCGTCCCCTCATTCAGCAGTCAGCGAAGAGTCACACTACTAATCGTTCCCAAAGCTATCAGATTTAAATTCTCCTGCTCTTCCCTCTCAGTTCTGAGATTCTTCCAGAACCCCTACCGACCACCCGCAATCTCATTTTTTCAACAAATGGGTTCTCAATCTGTTCCCCCGCCTTCTCCACCTGATCCCACAAACGCACGACCACCTCCCCATTGTCCATAGGCACTTTACCACCAAGAGTTGCATTCCCTGCCAGCCTATCAACCTGTTCATTTCCCCGCACCGCCGCATGGCCAGGGCAAAATATCCACACAATTCTCTCATTCTGTGACCCCTGAAACGATATCTGTTGATATAACGGTGCGGTTAGTTGATGATGTTGCATTCTAACGAGATGGTCAAACCATTTGATCTTCTGTCTTTCAATGTATATAACACAAAGGGTTGATCCCACAGTCTGTCTGATAACATCATTTATTATTAGGTGTCGGATAGTTAAGTTGGAAGCTCTCCCCAAGCATCTAATCTCACAGGTGTTGATTTTGCTCAAGTGAGATGATTTGGATAATGTCCAAGTTTTGCGTAGCATATGGTTGGTGTGAATATGCTATTTATTATCTGTTGTTTTGCTGACATAGGCATATTTGGATGTTTCAGTATTGATGATAATTGATATGTAAGGGCGCTTGCTTTTTGACAAATGATTTCGCCTTCTTGGTCTATTCTGCCATCTTCTGTGATCATTCTTCCTAAATATGTGAATTCTTTAACTTGTTTCAGAGATGTGCTATTTATCTGTACACTTAGTGGACCAGGAGATCTGCTAACTTGCATTACTTCCTTTTTGGTTGTATTGATATTGATATTCTTATCTGCTGCATGTTGAACTCAGCTTATTAATACGATTTTGCAGTCTGCCCGCGTCGCAGTAAAACAGGTGCTGATCGTCGGCAAATAACAACTCATGACATTATCAGAGTAGACTCCTAACGATTATTCGCCGTGGAAAGTAAAAACCAGGTGGTGATGGACTGACAAGTTTCAATGTATTAAACATAATATCCATTGGGGCTCTGTTCTCATTATGCTTTATATCACACCAGGAGACTCTCAGCTCAGTTCACGAACTCCCGTACACCGAGGTGAAGATATAAATCTGTATACGCCACAATCATATCGCACATTCTGCACATTCAGGCTTTATAATTTTGCAATGCTGTCAGGGCATCGCCAACTCGGCCTTCTACTTACGATTTCAAACTTAACATGTTCTTAAAGATGTAAAATCGTCTAATTCTTGTCAGGTTTTAGTCAGAAAAGACTGAGCTACCGCATGACAGTAGACGGTACTACCTGCTTTCTGTTACTGCCGAATGTTGGGATGTCAAGTTTTAGTCAGATATGACTGAGCTGCCGAATGACAGTAGACGGTACTACCTGCTTTCTGTTACTGCCGAATGTTGGGATGTCAAGTCTTAGTCAGATATGACTGAGCTGCCGTATGACAGTAGACGGTACTATCTGCTTTCTGTTACTGTCGAATGTTGGGCGGCACCACCAAACCCGACACCCCACATTATTCCCACTGCTTCCGGCGGAGGAGCGCACGCCAACCACATGTGCACATGGCTGATTCACCAATCTTGAATTTTGTATACACGTGGTTGTGTAACCTATTATGTCCTGTTCTGAGGCGCAGAATAATGATCTGTTCTGGTCTGCCCATAAAGTGGTAGTCGTCTTGAGCAGGTTGTGGTGGAGTCTTTCCGTCTCTTAGCGAGCGACAAGCGGCAGTCGTCGAATCCACGGCCAACAGCTCTGATTGCATTATCAGTGTAGACTTCTAACTATTACAGCAACGCTCCGGCTGTTGAAAGCAAAAAGACATGAAACACACCGAAAGGTCACGTTATGAGAAGCATGCAAATGTCACAGCTCTCGTCATACGCCATCTTGATTTCGCAATACTAGAAAGGAAAACAAACCCATTAAGTTTAAAATGTCACTGACATATTTTAAAAACTGTTAAAACCTGAACGCTTGACACTAAGTTTCCGTATTTGAAGAAATGTCGCCGTCGTTGTCATCATCAGCATTGTCATAATCATTGTCATTATCATCGTCATCATCGTCATCATCATCATCATCATCATCATCATCATCATCATCATCATCATCATCATCATCATCATCGTCATCATCATCATCATCATCATCATCATCACTATCATCATCACCATCATCATTATGATTATCATTTGTCATTATAATTAACAATATCATCATCATTACCACCACCATCATCATCATCATCATCATCATCATCATCATCATCCATCATCCATCATCATCAATATCAACATCATAATCATCATCATAATCATCACCATCATCATCATCATCATCATCATCATCATCATCATCATCATCATCCTCACCATCATCTTCATCTTGTGAATTGTGCCGTGCAGAACTTTTCTCCAATCACATTCCTTGGAAAGTTCTCTCCATCAGTCAGGTGTCCTGCCCTGTTGCTATCACGTATCAATCCTCTAACTAACTCACCTGGAATCCATCTACCTGGCAATCTTCCTCTTCTCTTTTAGTTTGCTCTTTAGTAAACGTTACTGGTATTTCTGAATGTACATCTATGATATATTTTAATGTCTTATTGACATCGCCACATTGCTGTCTTGACAGACGATAGTTTGTCACACTGTGATTAAAAAAAAACAGGACATAATAACCACAACCCATGTCGGTAAATAGATAAAGAGTTATACCACTCCATAGCACAGTGTTTGGCTGCATTGTAAAGACAATGTGTTGCCCATGCATCTCTCTCTCTCTCTCTCTCTCTCTCTCTCTCTCTCTCTCTCTCTCTCTCTCTCTCTCTCTCTCTCCCTCCCTCTCTCTCCCTCTCTCTCTCTCGGCCTGCCTAGTTTACTCTAGAGGAAAGGTAACATCAATACGTCTGGAACAAGACAAGCTGCAGAAGCTACCGGATCAGCAACACAGTGCTTTAACTTTCTGCTTGCCGACTAAAGCTTAGGGCCTGGTCTGCCCTGCCATGTAATTTAGTCTTCAGGTTGTAGTTCCTTGTATTATGATAAGGCTCGCATCCTCTCAATTGCCCGAAGTCGTTGGCACTATGTGGGGTGTCGGGTTTGGTGAGCGCCGCCCAATATTCAGCGCTCACAGAAAGCGGGTAGTACCTTCTACGTATATACAGCAGTTCAGTAACATCTAAGACCTGACAAATAATTTCATATTAATAATTTAATATTTCTATCTGTATAGTTCTTGACAAAGAAATTAATACCGAAACGCCGGATATTAGTGCTGTGTTTTATTTATATATTTGTTTCATTCAAACTTATCTTTTATTAAATTATTTTCTGTTTCTACTTCTCTTCTCCCTTATGTTTTAGTTCTTCCTCTAATTCTTTTGCTCAGACAAAGGTCTAAATGATTATACAATTCTCAGGTTTTCTTAACTGATTCAGTGCCATACATAAAATAGACATGGGCCAAACATAATGCACAATCATATGAACAAGTATTCTTCTTCTTCTTCTTCTTCTTCTTCTTCTTCTTCTTCTTCTTCTTCTTCTTCTTCTTCTTCTTCTTCTTCTTCTTCTTCTTCTGCGTTCATCCGGAGAGGCTTTTCGGACGTGATTGCGTCGTGCCTGTTTACAGCAGAGCTGCGTTCTTGCGCCTTTAGGCCGACACATCCGACTTCTGCGGGCATTTGTTGACCGGGTTAACCTTTCCGGGGGTTTCGTAGGACGTTTGATTCTCACTGTTGAACAAGTATTATAATGAATAATTCAATTCACTGAGCATTACTATTGCGAAAGATACCGGGAAACAAAATAAATAACACAATGGTCCTAGTGTGGCGATATATCATCCTTCTGTATAAATGGGAGGTCACATGTAGCGAAATATTATCCCTTCGGCATTGGATGAGTTAAACTGCCTAAAATGTCCCAGATAAATCTGTGGGTGCCAATTTAAGAGTTAGGGTCGAACCCAGTTCCACATGCTTCCTTTTCTTCGCTCCTATTTTGAGGGTACTTAGTCACACCTAGTTATTGACCTCAAAGGTCTTCTCCAGACAATCGTTGTTAATTACAAACGGCGCCCGAGTTCTTAACAATCGTCCCAGAAACCACATCTCCGTTGCTTCCAAGCTCTGCCTAATGTCCAAGACTGACTGGCATACCATAAAAGAAAGCGGCTGCCATTGTTCATAAAATAAGATGTACCATATCGTGAAGGGGATTTTGTGGTATTTGTGGAAAGTCATATTTTGCAACATATCCCAACATTCGTCTAAGAAAGCACACATAATTTAAGAGTTAACATTTCAAGATTCACTGCCATACAGCAAAATATGGATGCTTCCCCCACCCCGCTATACGTCGCTTCGGTTTACGTCGTTTCGCTATAACGTCGTTGTCACAATGGGACATAACTTCACTTTACGTCGCTACGTTCCGCTAAAATGTCATCACCTGTGTTGCTATGCTGCGTTAACGTCGCCATTTTACATTTTGTGCAGTGCGATTTCCAGGATTTTATCGTGTAATCACCCATACTTATGGGTTCAAAGCGCACAGTAAGCGCTGATAATGTGTCTGGTTGTAAGTAGCTACTTTAGTAACATTTTCTAAATCGCTTTTTAATTATATAAGCTGCATATTTGGATACCTCTTGAAAAAAACAAATCCAACGATACCTTATTCAAGTCTGTGGGTCAATTCTAAGCTGAGATAATAATGTCTGTTGGTCAGTTTATCATGTAACATAGATAAAGAAGGAAATTGTCTAAATCCCCTTTGTAAAAGTGTGACCAAAATACAATAGGGATATGCCCCCCCCCCCAAAAAAACAATATATATATATATATATATATATATATATATATATATATATATATATATATATATATATATATATATATATATATATATATATATATGCCGGCTTCGTGGCTTAGCGGTTAGCGACTTTTTTCCGTAATCTCGTATACTCTCGTAGGTAACGTGATGACGGTGAGAATCAGCAGTGGTTCGAATCGCATCGGTAACTTACGGGGTATGTGAGCCGGCCGTTCAGAAAGCAATGGCAAACTACTGAGCGTAATCTTGCCAAGAAATCAACATACAGCTGAAAGATGCTGGTGTTGACAGCGATGTCCTGTAAAAGATATGCAAATAATATATATATATATATATATATATATATATATATATATATATATATATATATATATATATATATATATATATATATATATATATATATATATATATACATTGTTGGTGGAAATTATGTTAAGAAATAAAGGGACTATGTATGTATAAAACTAAACTGGTTTCAAGTTGTTATCATATTTAGTTATTTTTTTACAGCAAATGAAATGGTTCAGCCATATACTAGGTTACCTACTGACAGTATACCATATCAAGCAATGATGTACACACCAAATGGAACCAGAAGAAGAGGCCGACCATGTAATCAATGGACAGAGGGAATAAAAGCGCCCATAAGAATTTCGATATACGAAGTCGATGAGCGGGCACTCTCCCGTCGTCTATGCTTCACCTCGACACCGCATGGTACAAGAGGTACAATATGAGATCAAATAATGAGGCGTGGAAAGTATATTTTTAAAAATATTACGAATCCCAACATTCGTCACAGACACCTCGTCTCCGTTGCTTCTAAGCTTTCCCTAATTTTCACATTCACATTCCAATATTCATTGCCATACAGCAAAAAATGTAGGCCGCAATTGTAAACATAAAATATGTTGCATATCGCAGCCGCGAATGTCAAGGTATTTGTGGAAAGTTTTCGCGCCATAGCGAAACAATTCTTGCTGGTCAATAAAATGGCATCGTGTCTCTTTATGTGCGAGGCAGTGAGTCAGTCACGCGTGATGTGTTTTGCGGAGGGAAATTGTGCATAAATGATACTGTGTACGCACATTACTGTAAACATCTTCTTCGATAGTCCCGGAATGTCGTCAGCTGCTTTATGTTCGTTACACAGAAGCTGCGATATTTACGCCGCTCGGCTCTCTCTGGATAGTGGGTTGGAATATCATCTCTGTGTACCATGCCGGTAAGCATGGGCTGTTAAGTTTCGACATCACACACGATCACCAGAGTCGTGGATCAGCTCGTGTTCTTGACTCGACCATGTCATGTGGCCAAGCTATCCAGATATTTACCTCTCTGCCTTCTCCTTGCTCTTTCCCTCTCAATCTTGCCAGTTGTCACCAAGTTCTCTAGTTTATTTCTTCTCATAACGTTCCCAAACAATCGTGACTGTTAACGTCTAATTTCTCTAATCAGTTTATGGTTTTCATGAAGCAGGTGAAATGACTAGTTTTAGCCGTTCCAGTGAGCAATCATCGCTCTCTCTCTCTCTCTACGGTCCTTTGAAAGACTCGATCGCTTGCCAATTTCCCCGCCTCGTTCATTTTCATGTCCAAAGCGCCTTTAACTTATTTAAAGGAGATTATATCGCCAAATATGACCTCCCATTTGGACAGAAGGACGACATATCGCCGTACAAGTGTCATCGTGTTATTTGTTTTGTTTCGTGATTCATCATCATCATCATCATCATCATCATCATCATCATCATCATCATCATCATCATCTTCCACTTCTGCCGTCAAGCGCCGTGGGGAGGAATAATTTGCGTTCCAGCGCCCTGTCGGCGGCGCTGGATAGTATCATTCCGTGTGGTTGTACAATGTCTTTGATGTTGTTTCGTGTTTATCTTCCGTAATCTCAATGCTCAGTGAACGGAAAGTTACATTATAAAACTTGTTCATTTGATTGTGTACCATGTTTGGTCCACACTCACTTTTTGTGTGCCACTGAATCAGTTCATGTCCTGTGCTCACCATCGTACTGTACGACTCCTGGTCCTTCTTCCCAGGACCATGCTTCCATGACAGTTCTACCCAAACCACTACGGACTTCGTTGTATCCATTCTTGACATCGCGGCCTCAACTTTCCCCATGAGCTTGCTAATGAAATCACCGCAAAGCCTTTAATGGAAAGCAATGACACTTTACGGTAGTGTAATGACACTTTAAAGATAAAGCGATGGCATTTTAAGATAAGGTAATGCAACTTTACGGCAAAGCGATGACAATTTACTGAACAGCGATGATACTTTAAGGTAAAACAATGACAATTTACTATAAAGTAATGGCGCTTTAGGTAAAGCAGTGACGCTTTATGGTAAAGCATTGGCTCTTTACGGTACAGCATTAGAATTTTACGATACAAGAATGACACTTTAATGTACGACAATGACACTTTATGGTACAGTAATGAGACTTTAAGGTAAAACAATGACACTTTAAGATGCAATAATGACACTTCAGGGCATAGCAATGACACTTTAAGGTAAAACAATGACACTTTAAGATAAAACGATTACACTTTACTGTACATCAACGACACTTTACTGTAACACAATGACACTTTAAGTTAAAGCAATGACACATTACTGTACAGCAACGACACTTTGCGGATAACAATGGCACTTTACGGCAATACAATTATACTTTACAGAACACAATGTAACTTTACTGTTAAACAGTAACACTTCACTGTAAAGCAATGACATTTTACTGTAAATCGATGAAACTTTACTGTGCAGTTATGACACTTTCCGATAATACAATAACCCTTTAGGTAAAGCAATTACGCATACGGTAAAGCCATGAACTTATGGTAAAGCATTGACACATTTTACTGTAAATTGATGACACTTTACGGTGCAGCAATGACACCTTACAGCACAACAATGAATCTTCACTGTAAAACAATGACACTTTACTGTACACCAGTTACACTTTAATGAACATCTATGACTCTTTAAGGTAAAGAAACGACACTTTACTGAATATCAATGGCACTTTAAGGTAAAATAATGACACTTAAAATAAAGCAATGACACTTTACTGTACAGCAATGATACTTTGCCAATAACAATGACATGTTATGGTTCAACAATGACACTTTACTGTAAAGCAATGTTACTATACTGTAAAACAGTAACACTTCACTTTAAAGCAATGCCACTTTATTGTGAAGCAACGACACTTTACGGTAAAACAATGACACTTTAAGATAAAACAATTACACTTTACGGTACATCAATTGCTACTTTACTGTAGAGCAATGTCACTTTATTGTACATCAATGACACTTTAAGGTCAAGCAATGACATTTTACTGCACAACAATGACACGCTGCAAGTAACAATGCTACTTTACGGTACAGCACTGACATTTTACTGTAAAACAATTACACTTTACTGTAAAGCAGTGACACTTTACTGCAAAGCAACGACACATTAGGGTAAAATAATGACACGTTACTATAAAACAATGACACTTTACTGTAAAACAATGACACGTTAAGATTAAGTAATGACACTTTACTGTAAATCAACGACACTTTACGGTAAAACAATGACACATTTATCTGAAGCTCAATTTCGCCGCATAAGTACATAAATGTTGCGGCACCTTTGAGGCCACTAAGACGGCACATAAACAAACTGACAAGAATTGATTGGCGCTCATAGATGCAGAAGAAAGAAACGGGGATTTGAGGACACACTACCATCTTGTTGTGACAACCGGGAAGATTTGTGGAGAGAGACATAGAGGAAGACAGCGTGAGAAAATGCTTGACATCCTTGTGTCATGGTAAGGAAGGGAGTCAACACATGAAATGATCCATGCCGTCGGAGATCGGAAGATGTTTAGAGGCGTGATAGCCCAAGTCAGTTGGCAAGGCACGCCATGATGATATGTGTCATACTGGGAATCTGATGGCTAGTAAGCGGGTTTAACCCCTCAGAAGTAGGAGTGGTATTGCGAGGGGACACTGGCAATAGGGAAAGTTAATCCACATGTAAACATCAGTCCAGTGCTCTAGTAGCACGTGTATGGACTACGCTTGAGTTCAAAGCCAGCGACCACAAATTAAAAAAAACAAAAACTGGGATTCGAACCTGTAACCTCCTTACCTCAATACGACGACACCACTTCGCCGCAGGAATAAAGTAGGCGAAACATCGAAGAGCACTTTGTGTTCTGCGTCTAGAGGCCATTGCCGTAATTTGGAGATGAGAGGTTCGAATCTGTGTGTGGTAACTAAAGCTTTCGATTTTCTGGTTGTCTAATGTGTCCTGGATTTTCCCGCAGGAACAACTAATGTCTTGCCCTGATAAATTAACAGGTCGGTCATTTTTCCCATGACCCCTACCCCGTTGATCCTCATAGGCGAAGTTATAATTAGGGCCCATCCCAGCCTCAGATTAATAATCCTGTGATCAGCCACATTTCGGAAATTAATTTGATTGTTGTTCATGGGGTGTCATACTATAATTAGAAATCAACACGTTAAGATTGCATTTCTTATCATCATCATCCAGTGCCTTGTCGGCTGGAGTGGGCGATCATGCCTGTCCACAAATTACGATCTCCGACGTCGTGGATAAATTCGTGTGTTGACTTCCTTCCATGCCAAGGTACAAGACTGTCAAGAATCTTCTCACGCTGTCTTCTTCTTTCTATCTTTCCATAGAGACTATTAAAACTGTAGCCTTTTCTCCTGAAACCTCTACGTGTAAAAGAGAAATGAATGAATGCAAGACAACAAGAAGTAGGTTGTGAGCTTTACAAGACCACTATTACAAGTAGCGAAATGGACGTTGTGGCTGAAACCTTCGTCATCACGGGATAAACAACCACAAACCGACACAACTATATGAAAAACACTACACGAAAATATAAATATAACAGTTACGTATCTGATATAAACAGGGAGCTTGTAATATAATAAAAACGTCCCTACCCTTTCCTAAGCATTGACTCCCTTAAAAATAAACAAACCCTTTCAATTACTGTTTAAGTAACTTACTTAATGTAGGAGAAAATAAAACAGCGATAGACTGACCGTGGCAGCTTAATCTATTTGGCTTTAATTTTTTCACGTACCTGGCAAGACCGGGACTGATGGGAAAACAAAGGACTAAAGTAGCCATTTTGAGTGCAGACAATCAAAGGAAACAGACGTGTGTTCCCCGGGTGGGGTTTCTTTCCCCGTGTGGGGAAAAGTATTTTGCCTTTTAAAATCATCATTCTCTGCAAGCCAATTGGTATGTTATATCTACATTATTAAGATATATTTATGTATTACATAGACCAGTATGTTTAATTAAGAATTAGTTACAATTCTCTTAAACCAGGCTGGATGATGTTTACTAAGGAAACACATGTGGGCGCCACGCTGTAATTTTTCCTATGTCTTACAAATTCAAATCCCTATGTTAATATCTTTTATAGGCATTATGAACTTATATCTAACTAATAGTGTTTATAACCTATGAATATTATGTGTACTGTAGTACACATAAAGTATCAACTCTCATGTCTGAAAACACATTCTAGAGATTTTCTCAATGTAGGAGCAGACCCCTGATTCATACTTCATAGTAAAGAACTAGTGTCTGTCAATTTCATATTCCTATGTTAAAACTTCTAGGCACTGTGAACAATATCTCACTATTTATGCTTAGAAATCTGCAAATAATCTATGTACTATAGAAAGGTGTTTTATCCATGCGGGGACATACAAATGATTACGCGTATTCCTGACTCTTAGTCAGGGGATAAAATACTTCGCCACATCATAATCTGTAACTTGGAACTATAGTGTTAAATTTTAGTACCATCCTTTTGTTAACAGATTAGTAACCACTCCATATGAGGATGAACATATAATCATTTCATAAAATAGTGTTAGGGACATGCCATGTTTGAATATAAATTCATGAACAATTAAAGTAAACGCGTGATGTAAATGCATGTTCGGATAGGATTCAATCCGCATCACCTCACTGTAGTAGGAACAGAAGCGAAGATTGATGTGAATAAATTGCTTGAATAATAGCAGTCCTTGACAAAATATATCACAGCGACTACTATCCTCATCTGCTGTACGCAGTGGGGGAAAACAATGTATGTTTTAGTTATGGATTAACCCCTGAGAAAATCCAAAAACAAAGGCTCCCTGCATCAGCATTATGATTAATTATTATGTAGGATTATCATGTACTTGATATCAGAAAAATGGACATGTATGTTTTTTTTTCTGGTATGAGAATTTTCCCTGTTCTGATTGTTACTTTTTACTGTGGGAATATACATTTTAATGTTGCACCTTGGGATTAGAGGATGTTGATGTAAGAATCCTTGTGCACGACAGTACTTAAAAAGCCAATGTTGAATAGCCTTTGGAAGACGCGGCATTAGAAACCACAGAGATCCTGTATAGGCTATTCTCTTCAAGAATGAGAGATACAATATCAACATGTTGGATGGACAGAATGACTTCACTCCTCTAATTGTCCCAGTAACAACAGAACATAAAATAAAGTGAGAAAATACCTTACTCACTATTAAGAGTCAGAATGGCTCTACTCAGCAATGAGGGACAGTGGAACGTGGACACCCACTCCTTTCCCCTTCTCCCCTTGTTGTTTTGTATTTTTGTTTGTAATTGTCTTGTGAAAGTTAACACATCACAGTAGGTTAATGCTCGTGTTGTATTCTTTGTCATCCCTTTTCTATAGAAGAGAAGCAGGTGGTGGTTGAATGTGGTGGGACTATATCACTAAACCTGGATCCTGGGTGCAACAGCCTATGAAGGAGTCAGGACTAATGTCCTAACCATAGTCTGCATCTAGAAATACCCATGGACTGCTGCACTCAATAGCTCCATAGCGAGCAACAGATAAATTAGAAGACAACTGACTGGGTGAGTGATTAAGTCCTATTTTAGTAGGAATATCCAGGATGGACTTCAAGATCTAATAATCTACAAAGATGAAGATCATCAGAGTACTGACAACAGTGTATCGTTTGCGTTACTTCTGAGAAGTATCACCTATGGCCTCATCATTCAACCAAGTCAGTGAAACTGGGACAATCCTTCTAGCAAGTTACTAAAACTAACAACAATGAGTAACCTTCAACTGTTGGTTGGATTACCAAGTTAATATCCACAATGGATAAGTCTTCGAAAGAACATCTCACAGCTGCAACAGTCAAAAATAAGGTTCCAGTCATGCAACACCAAAGTCTAGAATACTAGACACCAACTCAACCAAATGGGAAGAGACACTGAAACAACATTATAGCCAATACAAACAAATGTACCAACTTCAGAACATCTGAACCATAACTACACCAGATTACCTCAAGGTCCAAAACCTGAACACCATCAAAAGAACCATATGAAAGCAGCTAGCTGAGTAAATGCCTTTACGCCTGCAACCAAAGGAATCACCTGATGGCTTGCAAACCTGGATATGTGGTGGAGTAATATTCTTCAGTTACATGCCTGCAGCAGAATCTTCAGATGAAACCAAATGAATGACTCACCACTGTATGTTCTACACAGAAATGGAATGAATCAGAACTCTATGCTGGTCCCATTTCAGCCTAACTGCCCATCATCAAGTGTGGGATGGCCTATCAACATGAACCGGGTGTGTGACAAAGCCTTTTGAACTAAATTGGGAAACGGTTAACATAAACCGAGCTGTTGGACAGTCGTCATCTTTTCATCGATAAGATGATATAGGGAAGAACCTTCTGCAGAGCTTAAGTTGCATCTCCTGAAAGTATGACAGACCTAGGCATCAATTTCAATTGGAACACAACCCAAATGGCAACCGAGTATTCTTAAATTCAGTCTCATGGAGAGAATATGTGCTTATGTATAATTCTATTCTTGGATTATGGATTAGAAACATTCGCCAGCCAACTTCGGTGGACATACTGTGAGTAGAAAATGACTGTGAGTATAATTCTGCACGGATAATTATGGACATTAACCGCTTTGCACTGGAGAAGAATACCCATCCGCAACGCCTAAATGAACACTATAATTAATTAATTTAATTATTAGTATCAACTGTTTTCATGAGTGTGGTTTTCTTCTATGACAGGAAAAGGGTAAAGAGTGTTTTACATGGTAATGGTGTACAACTAAAGGGTTATGTTATGACATATATGTATAATATTTTGACACCCACTCATTATTTTTAAATATGAGAATTGTACATGGTGTCAGAAATAAATGTATGTATGTTGGGTTTCTGCACCTAGACCAATGTGATTTTATCTAGGTACAATGAGTCAAGTTAGCAGAACCAATTTGTGGTTGTTGTGTTGTTTGTAATAACCTTGTTTTTTTCTGGGGTCACTGGGTACTATATTGTAATAATGCAACTAATTCCCATGCCTGTCTGAAAATGCATAGTGTTTATTACACCTATATATATATGTAACTACAGATCTTGAGTTAATACCTGAACTGTTTGTCCAAAAGTGTTGTGTACATCAAGTAAATGTGGTGTCCAACAAGTGGTTGTTTATATGTTGTGAGCAATCAATATCCTTCTAGCACTATAGTTAATTTAAAGGGTGATGAAGTGGGAAGGGAAACCTACACACAGATGCCGTTGTTTCAAGGATTGAACTCTTTTCTCCTGGGATTTGTGGTAAATATCCCTGATCACCCTGCATTCTAACCAGTGGCCAGAGAATCAATAAAAACCCCTAGACATCTTAACAATATTCTCAGGAATTAAAATCCACATCCCACAGAGCTATATGATGCCCTAAATATCGGTGGTCATGACATACCAGAGATTCGGTATGCTGATGATAGAGTATTGCTATCCACAACACTGACTGGTATAGAAAGCCTAATAGACTCAACCCAATTGAATAGTAAAAATCACAACTTATATCTTAACATAGCAAAAACAAAGATAATGCATACAGATAAAACTACCATGGAGAAAGACATGTACGTTAATGAGGAAAAATTGGAGGTGGTGGAACATTTTGAATATCTTAGGTCATTGATTACCAACAACGGTGACACAATGAAAGAAATTAAACGACGACTATCAATTGCTCTTCAAAGACTAAAACAACTGAATAAATTATGGAATGGAACATACAGAACTACACAAATTAGATTTTTAAGAGCATGCATCTTTCCCATTGCAACATACGCCTGTGAGACCTGCACACTTACTAAACAAGCTGTAGAGCGCATACATGCCTTTGAATTTAAATGTTATAGACTAGTTCTAAGAATATCTTGGGTAAAGAAAAGAACAAATGCACCCATACTTCAAGAGTTGAATATTGAAGATGGTTGGCTATTAAAGACGATAAAACAAAGAAAACTGAAAGATGTTGGTCACTTGAAACGTCACGAAAGTTTGGAGAGAACAATAATGGAAGGGTATATGCCTGGGAAGAGAGGAAGAGGAAGGCCAAAGAGAAGATGGGTGCAGGATGTGGCGGATGATCTCCAGATGGGTGTATCAGACGCGGGACATCTTGCTTGTGATCGAGAGGTTTTCCGGAAGGTTGCTATGGGAGGTAGGTTCTGCAAAGGACATGCTACTGACTGGATGAATGAATAAATGAATGAATGAATGAATGCCTGTATCCTTGTTGTGGTTGGATATGTCTTAAATTATCATCGCGTATTATGACTTACAATGGAGTCAAGGAACCGGATGTGCGGTAAAGGCGGGTCAGTGGACCGAAGATCACCAATGTCACAAGGCGTGGAAGAGGAACGACAGCCAGAATGTGGCGAACACTACACATGTTTAATGTGGTAAACATACCCGATATAAAGAAACTATCCTGTTCCTCTGTTATATGTGTAGCCTCCCGCCAGAAGTATATTCACACCAAGTATCGCTGAGCTACAGCGGTAATCTGTTTTACACATTTATTACATCCTATTATTTTCATCATAAAAGTATTTGAATTATCTGCTGTGTGATATAAGATTATGTGACAGTGCTACACACAAAGGCTATGATCGTGAACGTATAGCACCAGACAAGTCAGTCTTCGCGTTGTTAGAAAAGGATTTTATTGATGAATCATTCTAGCTCAGCACATATGATGGAGACTCCCTTCTCGGTGTTGACATCTGTTCTCGCTGGCCCTCAAGTGACGTGTGTGTTTTCCTAGATACCCTTCTTCATTCGTGCACACACGTTCACTATGGTTTTCCCCCTAGTCAAGGAATGCGCAGCATTCCTTAACTCTTTACTCCTAACCTAGAATCCCTCACTGTTACAATACCTCCCCTTCTTCAAAGAGAATTTTTCCTTGAAAAAATCTCAACCCCAACTTTTAATTAGTTAACTTTACCTCTCTATACTACAATAACAACAATTCTATATATTTCCTAAGTCAATTCTCCTATCTCCTCATAGCCAATTGCTACCCAGAGATCATAATATCGAAACTCTCTACAAAACTCGTCATAAAGTTCTCTAGAAAACTTTCTACAAAACTCTCCATAAAATTCCCCACAATACAAAAGTCTCCATAAGCGAACCGCTTTTAACTTTAAAACGTCCATCTAAATTATGATTGACAAAACTGAAGATATTCCCCTTATCCTTTAATTTCCCCCTTATTCACATTCTCACTCTCTCAGTATTCTAGGATAGACAGGAAAAAATAACTAGATTAGATTTGTGTAGGTGCGCACCTGAAATCAATAAAAGTAAGGAAAAAGTAAGAAAGTAAGAAGTAATCACCTTTCTCTTCCCATACATTCTCAAAACTTTATCAAAAAATAAAGTTTCAAAATTTATCTTCAGTTTCCGTCAATAATAATTGTTATTATCAAAAAAGTATGTTAATCCAAAACTGCCAGCCTTTGTATTATTCAGACCAACAATTTCCTGTTTACCTTTCCTTCAACCACAAAAACCTCCTAACTGTTAAGTACAGTCTTCTTCTTCCAATATGCAGTTAAATGCCAAATTTCAACCTGGCATTCCCCCCATATTCTCCCCTTAAACGCTGTTCAATCCAGCTCCTATTATAAACCTTGTATATACATTGCATACCCCACATGTATAACTACATACCCCTCCATTGCTACTGCACTTCACTAACTACTATTTTAATTCATCTTCTAACTGAACTTCAAAGTAATAATCATTTTAACCACCCTTAGGGTAACTCAATCAACCCAAAACATCGTAAAAATAACCATCTAAGTTAACTTATTTTTCACATTTCATACAACACAATTGAAGTCACAACAATTGAACAAAGCATTTCAATCCCCTCATCATATTTATCCCCCCACATTAATCAATGTACACATACATTATAAATTTCAAGACCAATTTCTGAGTACCCAATAATAATTTTCCGCTTTAGAAAAATTCTATCAAGTACCTTTGTAAACACAAAATTATCGTGTCCAACTTCTTCTTCTATCTGCTATCTGCAGAACCCTATATCACTCTTTTCCTCTATCATTTCTCCATTTCTTTAATAACCTCAAATTTTTTTCAATAATTGCAATATCTACATCAATGTCTCTATCCTCTCGAGGAGAGCTATCTTCTTTCATATCAGCTTCTTCATCAGTTTCTGACTTTTCATCCATCTCTTGTTCCCCATCTGTATATCCATTACTAGCAACCGCCAATCTCTTCCTTTCTACATCCAATCTAATTTTTCTGTCTTGCCGTCTCAACAGATTTTCAAAAAGTGGCATCTCTTCCTCACTCGAAGAATTCTCTCTAAGTTTCCTTTGCCTCTTAATTTCTTTTTCTTTCTGTCTATCCAACTTTCTTTTTACTGCTTGTCTTGTATTCATAAATGGAGGTTCAATATTTTCCCTAACTGACTCTTCACTCATATAATCGTCATACACATTATTTTCCTCTGTCATGACTGTTTTTGGTATCGTTTCTTCTTGTTCAGCTGTATTAGATGCTGTTGTTACTTGTTTTCCATTCTCTATAGGCCTTGGATAACCCGATTGTCTGACAATCTGTCCACCCGACAATATTTCTTCGGAACAATAATTATTATTATTATTATTCTCTGCATCCCTTTCTTCATTATCCCGCCTTAAGTGTTCTACATGTGAACGTGCAACATGCCCTGAAATTTGATTCTTAATAGTATACGACACTGGACCTTTTTTTTCTAAAATATAGTATCCCGGGACCCAATGAGCATCAAACTTAGAGTTTTTTCTATGTTTTTTATAATATACCCTATCACCTACGTTAAACTCTTGTAAGTGTGCATTTTTATTTGCGTATTTCTTCTGTCTTTCTCTAGCCTTAATTATATTATTTCTTAAACGTACATGTGCTTTATGCATTTCTTGTAACCTTGTTTCTTGAAAATCTTCCCCCAAATATTTTCTCCTAGGTTTTAATAAATTATCAATTGGCAATATCGGTTCTCTTCCATGTACTAAGTAAAATGGTGAGAAACCTGTTCCTTCATTTTCGTGTGTACGTATCGCCGCTAATGCCATCCCCAAATAAAGATCCCAATCCATATCGTGTTCTTCTACATTTTTCGCTAGAATATTGTATAGTGTTCTATGTTGTCTCTCATTTTTTGCATTAGAAGTTGGTCTGTAATATGAAGTCCTAATGTGTTTTATATTCCAATCTTTTACCAATTTCTCAAACTTTTTATTTACAAACTCTTTCCCATTGTCTGTAAGTATTATTTGTGGGCACCCAAACCTTGGTATAAATTCTTGTAAAAGCATATTTATAACTGAATCAGCACTCTTGTCTGGAATTGGATATACTTCTGGCCAAAGACTATATGAATCAACTATATGTAGTAAGTATACATTTCCCGATAATGTTTTTGGATGAGGACCTGAAATATCCAAACTTACTTTCTGCATTGGAAATTGAGGAATATCGGTATCTTGTAAAGGACATTTAATTATCTTCATGTTCCTTAACCTACACTTTTCACATGCTTCAACATATTCATATACGCTTTTGAATAAATTCGGCCAATAATATTTACTGCTAATAGCCTTCACTAACTTATCTCGTCCAAAATGACCATTATTATCGTGGTACGCCTTTAAGACTTCTTGTTCTAAATGTTTCGGAATATATTTTCTTACTCCTTCACCTTTTTCACTGATATAATATAATTGATTGTCTTCTTGTAACTCTACAAACTTTCTTTTAAAACTATTTTCCCCTGTTTCTTTCAATTTCTTTTTTATCTGTACTACTTTCGGATCCAATTCTTGTTCTGTTTTCATATCAAACTGTTCTAAATGTGGGTCTTCTGTTCTAGTTTCCGACTCTTGCTCCGATGGTAAACTCTCAAATTCTTCCCTATTTATTATGGCAGAATCTAATATATTAACTTGCCAGTTTCGATCATCTACCTCTGGTTCAACTTCATCTTCCGTGTTTCCTGATGACTGTGGGTACGGGATCCTAGACAAAAGATCGGCGCACGTATTATGTTTTCCTGACACATATTCAACCTTAGCATTGTACCCTTGTAAATTCAATGCCCACGTTTGTATTTTCCTATTTTGTATTGGTGCTTCTAATATCGACTTTAATGGCATGTGGTCAGTTCTAATAATGAAATTGGCGTTATGTAAGTAATAATTTAGTTTTTGCAGCGCGTAGTGTATTGCATATGCTTCTTTCTCAATAATCGGCCATTTCTTTTGAGTCTTGCTGAGTTTATGCGACAAGAAATAGATTGGTCTTTCATTTTTAACTCCTGGTATTCCAGATTCTTCTCCTTCATATGGTTGAACCAAACATGCTCCTATTGCATTGTCTGAAGCATCTGTGTATAGTATTAGTTGTTTATTCAGGTCTGGATGTGTTAATAATGGTACCACCGTTAAGCTATCTTTTAAAAGTTCAAATGCTTTTTGACACTCATCATCCCACTTAAATCTAGCGTATTTTCCCGTTAAATTCGTAATAGGTATTGCTATCTTAGAAAAGGCTGGTACAAACCGCCGATAATACGCACAGGTTCCTATAAAAGCCCTTACTTCCTTAACGTTAGTGGGAGGAGGTAACTCTTTAATAACTTTTATTTTTTCCATGTCTGGTTTAATACCTTCCCTATTTATTATATAGCCTAAATATTTTGTTTCTGTCTTTAAAAACTGACACTTACTAAGCTTTAATTTAACGTCATGCCTTCTTAATCTGTCAAATACTAGTCTAACATGTTCCAAATGATTCTCTACATCTCCTTTTGTAAAAATCAATACGTCATCAATATATGCTAAGGCAAAACTTTGCATACCGTCTAGTACTTCATTTATTAAGAACATATAGTGGGATGGTGCATTTTTGAGACCGAATGGCATACGTAAAAATTTGTACGAACCCATATGAGTACAAAAGGCACTTTTATTTTGCGCGTCTACTGACATCGGAATACACCAAAATCCTGCCCTTGCGTCCAGCGTTGTGAAATATGTAGAACCATTAAGTAGCCCCAAAATATCATCAATTACTGGCAGTGGGTACGCTACATTCTTAGTAATTTTATTTAACGCCCTGTAATCACAACAGAACCTGTTCGAACCATCAGACTTGGCCACAATTACCACCGGAGATGACCATTCTGATTTTGATCTTGTTATTATGCCTGCTTTCAACATATCTTCTATTGCCTTTTCTACTACTTCTCTATTTCTTAACGGAGTTCTGTATGGTTTTAAACTAATTGGTGGATGATCTCCCGTGTCTATTTCCATCGTAACTGTTTGTGTCTTACCCAATTCTAAATCATTTATCGCAAACACATCTTGATTTTGCTTTATCAGTTGTTCTAACACTTCCTTGTTTTCTGGCGAAGTTTTTAATTGTGCTAACAATTCTTTTTCTCTTGTTACTTTGTCTAGTGAATGTATTTGTGCTGTATTTCTTCTATATGGATGGCTCAATTCATCCATTCTTGCGTTCCCTTTCCTTCTGTATCCGCGTCTATTATTACTTCTTTCATTAGAGGTTTCTGAATAACTTATTCCCACCATATTTACTCTATCTGTTGTCAATATGTCACTAACGCTGTCATGTTCTAGCTTAGCTATTACACATCCTCTGTATAATTTAATTTCTCTACCTGTGTTATTAATAACCATTACTGGAAATGTTAAACTTTTATCTAATTCTATTATTCCATCCGGAACTTCTAAACCTGGCTCATCAATTATTTCATTTTGCAATTCTGTGATTCTAACTATGTTTCCTGCTACATAATATGGGTTTCTCTTCAGTCTTGCTTGTATCAAATTAACTGACTGTGGTTTTAAATTCATGGTTGTTTTAACTCTAACTAATGTCGACACATGCATATCTTCCTCTAGATCTACGTAAACATCTTGGAATTTTAATTTATGCAAATCAAATAAAAGTCTCACCCCATTTTTCAATAAAAAATCTCGTCCCAATATCATATTTCTATTTAAATCTTTAACCACATGGAACATATGCCTAACATTTATCCCTCCTAATTTCAAATTTATCATCGTTTGTCCTAACACTTCTAATTTTTGTCCCGTTACCGAATGAAGATTCTCTTGAATTCTAATTATTTTACAATTTTTTAACATTCGATATAAAAATGCTTCTTTAATCACGCTAACTTGTGCTCCCGAATCAACTAATGTTCTAACTTTATATTTTCCTATCTGTACTATACATGAGCTAGGATCTACCATATTTAATGCCAATTGCTTTACCTCGGCTTGTTTTTTATTCCTAAATGTTCTATTATACTCATCCTTTGGGTTTTTAATATATTGATGCCCTTTTTGGATCTTACTATCTTCCCTCTTACTGCCGATCCTATTCAATAAGCGGGATGCCAATTTCCCTGATTTCCTGACCTTCTAAAATTTCTCTGTATTTCTCCAGAATTCCAATTTGCTGGTCTACCATTTGCCATTCTATTCTGTATACTCGTCTGAACACCTCTACTATTTTGCGTAATCGATGGGCCACTTCTGTTACCACAAAAGCGAAAAATGTGCCCACGTTGGTGACATCCCCAACAAACCACATTCGAGTTATTTGTGTTACCTTCCATGTTTCTTACAGTATTTCTCACTTGTCCTCTTCTATCTTGATTATATACATTCTCGTTTCTTTGCACCATCTGTATTTCTCCTCGTCTTCCTCTCCATCCATGTCTATACTGACCTATTTCCATAGGTTCTTCAATTCTATCTTCTGAACTACTACCTAACTCTCGTCCTACCCTTAGCCTAAACCTCCTCCTCAAGCTTTCCTCTTGTATAGCGATATCTACCGCTTGTGACAATCTTGCAGGATTCTCTCTTAATAATTTAAATTTCAATCCATCTGACTTAATTCCATCAACAAAAATCCCTACCAACATCCGTTCCACTTCCTCTGCTCGTACATTCTGTCCTAAGAATGACTCTTCAGCTAAGTTGATTAACCTGTCACTGTATAGCTGAACACTTTCTGTGCTGTTTTGTCTAGTCTGTCGCAATACTGAGAATGCGTGTTGTGGATCAGTAATTTCAGCATATTTTCTTGCGAGATCATCTTTGAATTCTTCCCAAGTTTCACCTCCTGCTGCTTCTAACTTTCTTCTAATATGGTCAGAAACTGGACTTGTACTTGTTCTGTATGCCAAGTTCTTTTTCTCTCCGTCTGTAGCATTTACTAAATATGCATGTTTTTCAATGGAAATAATCCATTTCTTAAACTGATTTGCTTGACCACTAAATCTTTCAACATCATTGCTTATATTCTGTTGTCTTAACACCGCATCCAACCTTGATATTGCCCCGCCAACTCCAGTGAGTACCTGTGAAAAATCTTGGGATTCCATCCTAAAATTTATAATTATCAAGCAATATACAAATATTTCAACAATATTGATTTCAAACCCAGCAACAATACACAATCTGTTAATTACTCTAATATTATCTAATTAACTTAACTAAATCCTCCAATCGAAGATCCTGACGAAGAAATATTCCTGTTTCAACCCTGAATTTTGATAAAAGAATTTAAATGACCTACACCACATAAAAAAAAGGACTCTAATCAAGCTCGTTAAAATGATCAGAACAACGAAGAGCGTCTGGATTTCTTTCCTTACTAATTTACTCGAAGTCGAATTCAGATTATTTCCAATTATTTCCTGACGTTGATCACGCTCGATATCAGGCTCGCAACAAGACTTTGATTACCTGCTCGATTACTGTAGATTCCCTTCAGATAAGTTCACCTTCATGCAAGAATCGACAATTGCTCACGACGTCAGCAAAAAAAAAACTTACTTTCCAGCAGCAATCTGTGACTTTCATATATATCAAACGTAATCCAGTCAACAACAACTGGACTTAAAGCTGACGCTATCCAGTCTCTTATTTTCATGTGGAACTCTCGCCATGGTCAGTTTAAATAGTTGAAACAAGTTTCATTTATGCCTTCCTTTAATTGAAGTGACTGTATAAAGTATTGCAGACCTTGATTTCATAATTCTGGAATTCGTACCATAACCTTGAGTTCACCTTCAACAATCCCACGGGTTAAAACTCATTTTTTTTCTTACTGATTTTTGATGCAGAACGGCATTACTTATAGCATTTTGCGTTGGTCAGTTCTCCAACTAATTTCATAATTATGCAATAACATCAGTCTTTCAAAAAAATAAGTATCACTCAAACCTTTTCTTTAGCGCTGACCTTGAAATTGGATCTCCTTCTTAATCAGGAATCTAGTGCAAACCCAGAACAGCTACCAACAGTCGGCTTTCATCTGTTGTTTTTCAAATTAATTACTTCTCCAGACATGCCCGACATAACTATGGCGGTATTCTCTCTCCGCGACCTCCCCTGTTTCGTAAGGTCAAAGGCACCAAATCAGCCTCGTGTGACAGTGCTACACACAAAGGCTATGATCGTGAACGTATAGCACCAGACAAGTCAGTCTTCGCGTTGTTAGAAAAGGATTTTATTGATGAATCATTCTAGCTCAGCACATATGATGGAGACTCCCTTCTCGGTGTTGACATCTGTTCTCGCTGGCCCCCAAGTGACGTGTGTGTTTTCCTAGATACCCTTCTTCATTCGTGCACACACGTTCACTATGGTTTTCCCCCTAGTCAAGGAATGCGCAGCATTCCTTAACTCTTTACTCCTAACCTAGAATCCCTCACTGTTACAATTACGCAAAATATAAGTACCAAATGAAAAGACCTATTTAATCGTAGTGTCTCTATGTTTATTGAGACAGGAAGCATCTTTCTGAAGCGTCTTTCGTGACGTCAGCTCCTAATGTCGACTTTGTCTTTGACTTACGAATTACTAAATTTATCCTTAGATTTATGAAGTTCACGTGTCATCCCACCATAGTCATATACTTATGTTAAAAGTTAGTTGCATATCCTTTACAGGACGTTGCAGTCAACACCAGCATTTTCGCTGTTGTGATCTCTTGGCAAGTTTATGTTCAGTAGTTTGTCATTGCTTTCTGAACGAACGGCACCCATACCAATTAGTGAAAAACCAACGCAACGCGGCATGCTGCCAAATTGCGCGCATCTGTGTCTCGAACGTGGATATGCGGGATCACGAACTGCGCCCGTAGTCCCTTCACCACGGAGACGGCTATTCGTGTTTTATTTTCCATATCCTTTTTACAGGCTGTCAACACCACATTTTACGGCTGTTCTTGGTGTCTTGGCAAGTTTACGTTCAGTAGTTTGCCAATGCTTTCAGAACGGCCGACTCCCATACCAACTCGTTAAATATCAGCGCAACGTGGTCTGCTGCCAAATCGGTCGCATTGTGTTTCGAACGCGGGTAAGCGGACTTACTAATCGCACCCGTAAGCACTTCTCCACGGAGATTGGCATACTCATGTTAAGCGTACTTGATTAGCCTTCCCTCAACTCTTTATCCGGACAGTCAATACAGCGTGATCAATCCAAGGGAGGTAAGCATAAATAGTGTCATCAGATAGCAAGGTCCAGTTTTCTCTATACTCTCCCGTCCTCATTAATCATGTGTCGAGTTGATAAGAAAGGGCTAAAATTGTTTTCCGTTTCACCAGCTCTCCAAGAGATAGGACCAGTCCTGCAGTACTTTTTTCATCATGTCATTGACACATTCTATAAGTATTGCCTAACTCCAGGAGGACGATGTCGCTGTACCAAAACTTCATTCACCGTTATATTCAACCCTTTCAGTTCCAGTCAATATGCACGGGGATAAACCGCTCAGTTATGTGAGTGGATTGGCTGACAGTCCGTGGCTCATATGAGAGCTGTGATGAGAAAAATTAAGGATGTATAGTTTTTATCTGTATATACACCTCAGGGCATAAATATTGACATAAACATATAGGAATGGTTGCATATAAGAGTCTCTATAATCTAAGTTCACCTCATTTACACTCTCTCTCCGTCTCGCTTACTCACTGTCGGTATTAAGGGCTTTTAGTCGCACATTCTTCGGGAAGGTAACCCGGCCAACAAATGCCTGAAGAAGTTAGATGTGTCTTCCGAAAGGTGCAAATATCACAGCTCTGCTGTAAACAGGCACAACACAATTACGTCTAAAACAACATTCTGGGTGAGCGCGGCAGAAGAAGAAAAAGTCGCATCTCCCATCAAGCATCGCTTCACTTCCCCTGTCTTATTATGATGAATACATTTTCCTGTCTTCTGTCTATAAGAACAAACTTAATACGTCTAACTGTTGCTTGAAACGGCAGAATCTACGGCGTGCCCGTGGGCTAAGTTTGTGGCCTTTAGAAAATATAGTCTGTTGGTTAGCGGATTAAATAATTACAGGAAAAGACGTTACTTCACCCTACAATATGTTAGGAATATAAAGAATATAAGTCGTCGAAGTAGACTTCTTTCAGCCAGGCACTGTCGGTATTTGGAGGTGATAGGTTCTTATCTCAGTCGCTATTTATAGCTGTCAATGTTGATGTTGTCTGGTGCGTGCTCTAGTTTCTACTTCTGTCTTCTACTTCTATGAGTGCCAAACAATACACGGTGTTTATTTACGAACTGTTTTAGTGGCCTCAACGGGTTCACCAGTTGATATGCCTGAGGAATACAAGAAGAACGGAAGTTGTCATTGGGGTAGCCTGATGTCTTTAGTGTGCGTCGAGGAAGAGTGGCATCATATTTGTGATCAACGGGAAAGAGCCAATATTGTATTATACTTTGTTTGGGGCTTAACGAGTTACAGAAGGGAGTCTTAGTTTGCAGCCCGCTGGCAGATGTGTTTCTTGGTTGCTTTGTATCTTTGCTTCTTTACAGTGTCCATGTTGTTGTCTATACAACCTGGTCCCTTATGATTCTTCGAACCAAATTCACAAGAGGGTCTGAATACAACGCGCGCACACACACACAGATTGCACAAACACACATACAAATCCAAGGTTAGAAGTGATTCAAAGATGGATATACTGTATATTGTTTTGGAAAGCGACCTTGAAAACAAGGGCAAAGCTTTTTGAAAGGGTATAACTCTTGTATTTTACAATGTTATGGAAGTGTAGCACTTGCATCCCCTTTGCAGTCAGTTCTTTCCATGAAAAAGGTTTCAGTATATAGTTGTCGGGAGCCTCGTTGTCGTATTGGTTAGGCTCAGCTGTCGTCACATGCTGGCCCCTCCGTTGTGGGTTCGAATCCGGGAGAAAGAATCCTGTCTTTAAAAACTGGTCATGCCGTAAAATAACTGCCATGAAATAATCCTGTTACATAATGAAAGAATCAATCCATCCGTCATGCGCCATGCCGATTAGCGTAAGCGGTCTTGATTCGCCATCTCAGTTGATCACCAGAGTCGTGGATCAGCTCAGTGTTCTTGTCTTGACCATGCCAAGTGGTCAAGCGATCTAGGTATTCACTTCTCTGTCTTCCTCTTGTTCTCTTCCCCTTGATCTTGCCAGTTGTCACCAAGTTCTCCAATTTTTCTTCTCATAACATGCCCAAAATATCGTAACTGTCTACGTCTAACGTCTCTAATCAGTTTACGATTTTCACTTGTTTCTTGCAGGACTTGGTCATTGGTGTTTCTGGCCGTCCATGGATTCTTTGCATTTTCCTCGCAAACCACATTTCCACAGCCAACAGATGTTTTTCAGCTTGTCTGCTCATTGTCCACGCATCACATCCATACAAAAGTACAGACTCTATGTAGCACCTCAACCCTTTTTTTTCTAGTAGCAATTGACATCTTTTTATTGGTCAGTATGTTTTTTCATCTTACAAAACGCTATTTTCGCCATGGTGATTCTTGTCCTAATCTCTTCAAGCATCTCCCATCAGTTGTTATGGCTGTTCCGATAATTGTATCGATTCGCTTGTTTAAGAATATTCCCATTTATTTGTCTAGTACATTGTGGTATTTCCTTCGTCCTAGTGACGACCATAATCTGTGTCTTGTTACAATTCAGTTCTAACCCTAGTTGTTCACTGTATGCAACAACCGCATCTACTAGATGTTGCAGATCCTGCGCATTGTCTGCAATCAATACTGTCTCATCCACATGTTTAATGATATTGATGTTATGTCCCCCAACAATGATTCCTTTCATAGCTTCTTTATTTCTGAAAATATTTTCACTGTACAGGGGAAAGTTATCTAGAGACATTACACATCCCTGTCTCGCACCTCTCGTAATAGGCTGATATTGATATATTGACTTCATTATCAATTCTTATGAAAGCTTGTTGTTTCCAATGTATGCTGTTTTACAAGTCTAATGTCTTTCCCATCAGTCTGTAGATCTGCAAGCATCGTTATCATGTTGACATGTCTTACTTTATCGAAAGCCTTTGTGTAGTCAATAAAGCAAAGGTGTAGATTTTTAAATTAATTTTTATTATCATCATCAAGTGCCCTGCAAGATGGTGTAGGCGTTCATAGCTCCCCACAGATCTCGGTCTTTGGAGGTCTGGATCAACTCTGCTGATGATATTCCTCCATGCCACCGTCTCAATCCATCCAGCATAATTTCTCTTGGTCTGCCTTTGCCTCTCTTCCCCTCGATCTTTCCAGTTGTCACAATGTTCTCCAGTGTCTCTCTTCTCATCAAATGACCAGAGAAAGCTGTTTGTCTTTTTCTTTTTGTTGTATATAGTGTTTTAGTTTCATTAGCCTCTTTCAGGCAATCGTTGTTAGTTACTCTCTGGAAGTCCAAGGAATTCGCAACATTCGTCTCAAAAACCACATTTCTGTTGCTGCTAAGTTCTTCCTAATTTGTTCATTTACATTCCAAGATTCACTGCCATACAGCAAAACTGGTTCTAAATAGCAGTTCAGCACTCTCTTTCTTACATTCATTGATAGTGACTTATTGCATAAGATACCCTTCATTTTTTGAAATGAGGCTTTTGCTTGCCTTATTCTGCTCTTAATCTTTGTTGTAAATCTTCCATCTGACATTATAAATGCCCCTAAGTAAGAGTATTTAAAATTATCCACTTGGTTAAGAATGTTCCCTTCTTTTTCTATGTTACATTTTTGGTGTTACCATTTTATTTGATATCACCATTGTTACTGTTTTCGTGATATTCAAGGAGAGTCCTTTCTTTACACTCTCTGTTACTACAATGTCCAACAATTGTTGCAGGTCTGTTGCATTATCCACCACCAATACTGTGTCATCTGCATAGCGTATAGTGTGTATATTATAACCTCCGATTCGTATTCCTGGCTTCTCTTTGATCACTCTCATTATTACTTCGCTATAGAGGAGACAGCTTTCTCCGTAACCCCGAATACTCTCGTGGTTGACGTGAGCGCACGAGAATTGGAAGCGGTTTGAGTCGCGCCAGTGATTTATGAGAGTATGGAGCCGGTTGCTCAGAAAGCAATGGCAAACTGCCGAGCGTAATCTTGCCAAGAAATCAACAATCAGCTGAAAAATTCTGATGTTGACAGCGATGTCATGTAAAGGATATGCAAAACATTTATATTATAGAGGGAGAAGAGATCTGGTGACAAGAGACACCCCTGTCGTTCTCCTAGATTTATCTATTCGTAACTTTTTTTTTTTTAATGTTGCGCATACCTTACGGGACGTTGCAGTCAACACCAGCATTTTTCAGCTGCTGTTGATGTACTAGGCAAGTGTTACGTTCAGTAGTTTGCCATTGCTTTCTGAACGACCTGCACCCATACCAGCACGTTATAACACAACGCGACACTGTCTGCAGCACACATCTTGTCGCAGCTGAGTTTCGAACGCCTGGTACCCGGCTCACGAACCGCGTTCGCAAGCCTTTGGCAACGGTTCCCATTTTAATTGCTGCTACCTGGTTACAGTAAATATTCTTTATTATTCTTAAATCTTTCCCATCAATGTTGATATTTTCTAACATTTTAATCAGTCCATCATGTTTTACTTTATCAAATGCCTTAGTATAATCTATGAAGCACAAATATATGCCTTTCTGTTTCTCTATTGACCTTTCTATTAGTGTTCGTAATATATAAATTGTATTGTTTGTACTCTTTCCTTCAACAAAACCATAATGTTCTTCACCAATGTTCATTTTTATTTTCTTTCTTGTTCTTCTAATTATAATTCTGAGTAGAAGCTTAGTGACATGGTTTATGAAGTTAATAGTACGAAGATCTTCGCATTCAATTGCTCCTTGTCTTTTCGGTATATCTATAAAATAAATACAGATTTCAGCATATCGCTCGGTAAATATACACTGCTATAAATATCATTCTATAGAACGTTCAATTACTGTGCTCAGCACACCCACATTGTTCTCCTATTCCGGATATTTTCTTCCTAACTCTTTGCATGTTAATTCTTAGCAAAATCTTCGTTATGTGACTCATTATACTAATTGTTCGATGTTGATCAAATTTCAAGGCCCCTGATTTCTTTGGGATTGCAATAAACACAGAATTACACAATTCAATAGGTGTATCTCCAGTATCGTATATTGTAATCTTTAGTCTGGTGACTTGATCCATTCCATATTCTTCTAAAGCATTAATCATTTCTGTCATGATGTTGCCTGAACAGGGGTCTTGCCAGTTTTCATTTAGTTAAGAACATACTGAACCCCCATTTTCAAAATTGATGGCACTTCATGATTATTTCGATTATTTTTGTTTTTGTTTTGTTTTGCGCTCGCTCGCTTTGATTCAAGCGTAGTCCATTCACACTATGTATAGTAGTGATGTACTGAATTTTGCGTGTGGGTTAGCTTTCCCTATTAGCAGTGTCCCTCGCCGTCAGGCAAACCCACTCCGACTTGTAATTTACGTGCCCAAGTCAAGGACGACAGGTCAACATTTTAGTTCAGATGTCCGGTGTAGGGGTTGAACCGCTTACCTCGGCATCATCACAACGGATGTTTAAGAAATCGCGTTCTTACCCATTTCGAATATCATAATATTATTCTCTGTTATCATCATAAATGTTTGTCACAAAATCTGACCACACATGTAACATTTGATCTTTTTCTATTATGATTTTTCCATCTTTGTTTTTAGACAGCTTGCTGATGTACATGTTCTTTTATTAGGAAACTCCTGAATTCTTGTGTGCATTAATTTTGTATTTTTACTGTTGCGTTGTTTTTCAATTACTATGCAATTTTTCTCAAGCCATATTTCTTTTGCCTCTTTACATGATGCTTTGACTTTTCTGTGAATTTCTTCATATTTGGCAGGATTATGTTTGCTGTGTCTTTTTGTTTCAAATAGTTGTAAAATTTCGACAGTCATCCATTTCTTACGACCCACTCTCTTTAATTTTGGAATAGTTTTTTGTGCAGCTAAACTAACTGAATTCTTCAACATTTCCTATTGATCATCCACATTATGACATAGTATATCTAGATCAGACACTATATCAAATCTGTTCTTTACTTCTTTGTTAAAATTGTCATGTATTTCCTTGTCATTTTTCAATGCTTGCTTGCTTGCATTCGCTGGGTGTGAACTCCAGCGCGAAGTTCTGTGTGTCGGATGAAGACATCCTGTTGTCCAACATCAGGTGTGATGTCATACAGGACCTGAGGTTTGCAGTGAGTATCCGTTGTCCTATGTCTGGCTTATTGGTGCGCAGACGGGGGGCAGCGTGGTCTCGAGGTATAGTGTCCGCCTCGAGTACTGGAGGTCCAGGGTTCAAGCCCGGGTAGTAATACAATTTCCCCTGGTCTCTGGGTAGTGAGATCTGACGCCCGTGTGTATTGTTGCGCACCAAAAAATCATAGAAATCGAAAAAGAGTAGCCTAAAGGAGCTGCCCGTGCAAAATTTCGAGTTAAAATTCTAGCCAAAGTATTTCAGGATCCTCGCCGGTGCTATGGAGTTCATGCACTGAGCTGAGTTTCTCCAGACTTTAGGGTTGAGTTAGGAGGAGAACGGAGCACTTATGGGTTACATCCGTGTGCCGTGATATTGATCCATCGACTAAACTAAACTAGACTGGTAGTTACTCGCCGTGCAGGCAGATACTCTCCATGCATCCATCATGTGCCATACCGATAAGCGTGCGTGGTAATGCTTTGCTATCTTACTCGATCACAAGAGTCGTGGATTAGCTCCGTGTTTCTGTCTCGACCATGCCACATGGCCAAGCCATCCCGGTATTTACTTTTCGGTCTTCTCCTTGGTCTCTTCACTTTTCAATGTACACAGATCATATTTAGTGTTCCCTATTGTATACTTGACTTTCTTTAACTTTACCCCTTTTTTTTTCTTATCGCAGGGAATATAATCGCAAGAATTTCTCTCAATCGCCTCACGGCCCATCTCTATCAAGGTCTTCTTCCTGAGAGTCAATGTGGCTTCAGAAAAGAACAAGGAACTGTTGACATGATTTTCACTGCAAGGCAGCTGCAAGAGAAATGTCAAGAACAGAACTCTGAAATGTTCTCCACTCTCATTGACCTTACCAAGGCTTTTGATACAGTTGGCAGAGAAGGACTGTAGAAGATTATGGCGAAATATAACTGTCCACGAAAGTTTGTCCAAATAGTGCGGCTATTTCATGATGGTATCCAGGCAAGAGTACAGGAAAATGGTGAACTGTCTGAGCCCTTTCCAGTCACCAATGGAGTGAAGCAAGGATGTGTCCTGGCACCAACACTGTTCAGCCTCATGTTTTCAGCTATGCTGACGAATGCCTTCGAGAACAATGACATTAGAATAGACATCAACTACCGCATGGATGGAAAGTTATTCAATCTCAGAAGACTGAAAGCCAAAACCAAAACTAACAGCGACACCGTCAGAGAACTGCTGTTTGCTGATGATTGCGCTCTATATGCCAACTCAGAGGCGGACATGCAACATAATGTTTCAGCTTTCTCATATGCCTGTGCCAACTTTGGGCTCAATATCAACTTGGAGAAGACTGTAGTTATGTACCAGCCAGCTCCAGGGAATAATCACACCGTGCCGAATATCAAGGTGAACGGTCATAGACTAAGTGTTGTGGACAAATTCACCTATCTTGGCAGCACTGTGTCACAAGCTGCCACAATTGATGACGAAGTGAATGCAAGAATCTCCAAGGCCAGCGCTGCCTTTGGCAGACTGTACAAGAATGTATGGGACAGAAATGGAATAAGCCTGCAAACAAAGCTGAAAGTCTATAAAGCAGTTGTATTATCCACACTGCTATATGCTTGTGAAACATGGACTGTTTATCAGCGACATGCTAGGAAATTAAACCACTTCCACACAGTCTGCCTTAGGAAGCTATTGAAGATTAAATGGCAAGACAAGATCCCAGACACTGAAGTTCTAGAAAGAGCGTCCATGCCCAGTATCCACACTCTACTAATGAAAAATCAGATTCGCTGGGCTGGTCACTTAACTCGCTATGCCAGATCACAGGCTCCCTAAACATTTCTTTACTGCGAGTTGCGTTGTGGTAAACGCTCCCAAGGCGGCCAGAGGAAACGCTTTAAAGACACTCTGAAAATCTCACTTAAAGCTTTTGGAATTCATCCTGACACCTGGGAGACTGCTGCTAAAGATCGTAATTCGTGGCCTATATCATTACATAAGGGTGCAGTCACTTGTGAAGCAACCAGGACTGCAAGAGCTGTGAAGAAAAGGCTGGACAGAAAAACCACTGCAGGAGATCCTCCTCCTGGAACGTCAAGCATTCTTTGCCCACATTGTCAAAGAACATTTCGAGCCGAAATAGGCCTTATCAGCCATCTTAGAACTCACGTCTCCATACTTTCAACCCCACTGGATGAAATGAATGGTCATCATCATTCTTGATGGACAAACAACAACTTTACCCTTAATGTGCCTGTAATCAATCTGTGATCACTGTAACAGTCAGCATTTCGAACTGTTTTTGCGAATGGTAACGCATTTCGAAATCTTCTGCTAATCAGGATGTAATCAATATGGTTTCTAATCCTTCTGTCAGGATTGCTCCATGTCCATAATCTTCTAGGATGTTGTTTAAACCAGGTGTTTCCTATAGCCATTTCCTGCTCTTTTGCCCATTCTACAAGTCTGTATCCTCTTTCTTTTCGCTCTCCCATACAATGTTTGCCTATTGTGCATCAATCACCTTGATTTCCTACTTTTGCATTGAAGTTGCACCCATTATGATATTTATTTCTGAATTTTTACATTTGGGGCATATATTTGAATGCCGTTTATGTTAAAATTAATTTAACCAATAGAACCCTGTCTGGCACAGCCCAATATACATTAACATACTTTGATGTTTGCTGATTCAAGATAATTGCTACACCTCTTTGCCGTTCTTCTCCCCCACTATAAATAATCTTAAAATCGTCCCCTGTCTTAATCCCTGCGCCCTTCCATCTCGTCTCGCACACTCCCAATATACTAATCTTCTCTCTTTCTATTTTTGTTTGATGTTATCTAATTTTCCGTCGTCGCTTAACGTTCGAACATTCCATGTTGCTAATTTCAGTGTCCCTGTCCTTTTCTTGTGATGATCTGTAATTAGGCGAATCATGATAAACTAGGCAACTTTATAGAAGGTAGTTTTCCGTCGATTTCCTTCCTGGCAGTGATCATACTGGCCAGTGACCGTAACCATTGCCTCATGAAATAGATCCTCTGCCTACCGTCGCGAAACTTGAGACCATAATCAACAACTATCTGTCGGCTGCCCTCAAAATGGTATCCACCACCTGTATTCCGTGGTTTTTATGAACAACTTCCGAAAACGAATACGAAATAACAACACACCCTCCCCAGAAAAACCCTGTCATACAAAAATCGTGTTATAAAACATTCCTGTCATATAAGAGTCATGTTTTACAAGTATCCTGTTTTACAAGAATCCTGTTACACAAGAATGCTGTTATTCAAGAATGCTGTCGTACAAGAAAGCTGTCATACAAGAATCATGTAATAAAACTTTCCTGTTATATAAAAATCTTGCTATAAAAGAAGGTCTGTCATAGAAAAATCCGACAGGGCTGACCAAAACTTAAGACTCTTGTTCCGCAACTTGTCTAGGATCGAATATCCGACAGGCGGACAGTTAAAAGACCAATACCAGCAGCTTCTGCAGCTGGTCCTGTTCTAGATGTATTGGCGTTTCCTTTCTTTCCTCTGGTGTAAACTAGGCAGGCCGAGAGAGGGATCATGATGCAAGAGCAACTCACGGTCTCTGCAGTTCAGCACAGGCTTTGTTCTATGGAGAGGTATAACTCCAAACCCTGGTCCTCGCTGCGATGGGTTGTAGTTATTATGCATTTTGTAAAGCACAAACTATCGTCTGTCAAGACGGCCAGTAGAAGAGTCCTAACTAAAATAATTCTCTCATAGAAGAATCCTGTCGTACATGAAGTCTGCTCTATAAGAATTGTGCCATGAGATATAGTAACCATGACATAAAAGAGCAAGACGTAAAATAACCATGTCATAATAACACAATGTAATAAAAAGCATGGCATAAAATAACCATGTCATAAAATTACCAAGACACAAAATAATAATGACATAAAAAGCATGGCATAAAATGACTATGGCATCAAATAACCATGACATAAAAAACCATGTCATAAAATAACAATTAATTCATTCAGTAGCATGTCCTTTGCAGAACCTCGCTCCCATAACGACCTTCCGGAAAACCTCTCGATCATAAGCAAGATGTCCCGCGTCTGATACACCCATCTGGAGATCATCCGCCACATCCTGCACCCATCTTCTCTTTGGCCTTCCTCTTCCTCTCTTCCCAGGCATATACCCTTCCATTATTGTTCTCTCCAAACTTTCGTGACGTTTCAAGTGACCAAAATATTTCAATTTTCTTTGTTTTATCGTCTTTAATAGCCAACCTTCTTCAATATTCAACTCTTGAAGTATGGATGCATTTGTTCTTTTCTTTACCCAAGATATTCTTAGAACTCGTCTATAACATTTATATTTATTCAAAGGCGTTTATGCGCTGCTCAGCTTGTTTAGTAAGTGTCCATGTCTCACAGGCGTATGTTGCAATGGGAAAGATGCATGCTCTTAAAAATCTAATTTTTGTAGTTCTGTCTGTCCCACTCCATAATTTATTCAGCTGTTTTAGTCTTTGAAGAGCAATTGATAGTCGCCGTTTAATTTCTTTCATTGTGTCACCGTTGTTGGTAATCAATGACCCAAGATATTCAAAATTTTCCACCACCTCCAATTTTTCCCCATTAATGTATATTTCTTTCTCCATAGTAGTTTTATCTGTATGCATTATCTTTGTTTTTGCTATGTTAAGATATAAGTTGTGATTTTCACTATTCAATTGGGTTGAGGCTATTAGGTTTTCTATGCCATTCTGTGTTGTGGATAGTAATACTGTATCATCAGCATATCGAATCTCTGGTATGTCATGACCGCCGATATTTAGGGCATCATATAGCTCCCTGTTTATATCATCTCTTACATTTCTCATTATATTTTCGGCGTACAGGTTAAACAAATAGGGTGACAGCACGCAGCCCTGACGGACTCCTTGCTTGATGTCAAACCAATCTGATGCCTCGCCATCTATTCTAACTGCTGCTTGTTGGTCTAGATAGAGCATTTTTATGAGTTGTACTACATGTGATGGAAAGCCCATATTCCTCATGATTTCCCAAAGTTTCTGATGTTGTACACAGTCAAATGCCTTTGAATAATCCACAAAACATGAGAATAGGTTTACATTAAATTCTCTGCACTTCTCTATTATTAAACGCATGTTGAATATGTGATCTCTTGTTCCTCTTCCTTGTCTAAATCCAGCTTGAACCACGTTAATCTCTTCTTCCATTTTCTTACGAAGTCTTCCCATTATGACTTTTAGTAGAATTTTACTTGCATGACTGATCAGGGCAACAGTTCTATAGTTGGTGCATAATTTCAGGTTGCCCTTTTTTGGTATTGGAATGAAGATAGTTCTCTTCCAATCTTTTGGCCATATACCATATTTCCAAATCTTTGTACATAATGCATGATATATGTGTATGCTTTCTTCTCCTCCCGCTTTAATTAGTTCAGCTGGTATCTCATCACATCCAGGTGATTTACCATTCTTCAGGTTCTTTATAGCCCAAGCAATTTCATCTAATGAGGGTTCAGGTTCTGTCTCTGCTGTCATTGGCTCATGTATCTCATTCATATCCTCACTGTCACTCATATCATACATTCCACTGCAGTACTCCTGCCATCTTTCTAGAATTTGTCTAGATTCTGTTAAGGTATTTCCCATCTTGTCACAGATAACATTCAATTGAGGTTGAACATTTCTTGTCAATAACTTCATTTCTTTGAACATTTCATAATCTCTTCCAGTCTTATGATATTGCTTTATTCTGGTACAGCAATCTTGTATATATTGATTTTTGTCCTTTCTTGTGTTCTTTCTTATTTCTCGAGTTAAAGATTTATACTTCATCCTGCTGTTATCGGATTCATCTCCTTTCTGTTTCAGCTCCCTTCGTTGTTTTATTAATTCTAACGTGTCTGATGTAATCCATGGCTTAAGTTGCTTTTTCTTGGTCGGAATTAAATCTTTGGCTGCAGTTATCAAGATATCTCTAGCTTGTACTGCCAGTTCATCAGGTGTCATTTCTTCTTGTACAGACATCAAGACCCCAAAGCGATTCCTAACTTCTACAGTGTATGCATCCGGTATTTTTGTGAGATCAAAACGAAGTGGCCTTGGTCCTCGGATAAGCTTTTTGAGTTTTAATTTCAGATCTGCTTCTAATAACTGATGATCTGTATCACAGTCTGCACTTATGGGGTTTTTGCAGATGTTATGCTTGATCTCCATCTTCTTTGTATTAAAATATAATCTATCTGATTTTTGGTAATACTGTCTGGAGACTTCCATGTGAAGAGTCTTCTTGGATGTTGTTTAAAAAGCGTGTTGGCTATCGTTAACTCATTTTCTGTGCAAAATTCAATTAATTTGTCACCTGCATCATTTCTATTTCCTAATCCAAATTTTCCTAAAACGTGTCTCTCATTTTCAGCTCTTCCTGCACCTACTTTTGCATTAAAATCTCCCATTATTATTGCTATATCATTATGACCAATCTTATTTAATGTGTCTTGTAGTGTGTTGTAAAAATCTTCAATTTCGTCCTCCTCTGCTGTTGAAGTAGGTGCATATATCTGTATGAGAGTTGTGTTTTTGGGACGGCCTTTAAGTATAATAGTGAGGATTCTATCACTAACTGGATTATATCCCATTAAAGATTTTGCAGTTGTCTTATCTAAACAAAATGCCACTCCACTCTGGCCTCCGACGTCTCTACCAGAATAAATGAAAATACTTCCATTTCAGTTGTAAAATGTCCCTTGCCGCTCCAGCGATGTTCACTAATTCCTAAAATTTGAATGTTTAACCTCTCAATCTCATCACACACTACTTTAAGCTTTCCCTCATACAGACTTCTCACATTCCACGTTGCTATTCTCACTCTGTTTCTTAGTCTGACACAGGGGATTTCCTTGGTAACACAGTCAGGATTAACTCCGTCATCACGATTACTAGTACTGGTCCCTGCTGTCACACTCTTCCCCAGTGTTATCTGATCTGCCTGGCCTGGGGGTCTCGCCACCAGATCTCTTTCTTATTATGTTTTCTTTTATGGTTGTTATGGTTTCTTGGCAAGTTTTGCAGAAGGTAGTTTGCCATTGCTTTCCTTCTGGGCAGTGACTGTACTAGTCGGTGGCCATAGCCATTGTCTCTACTGATGAGATCATCTGCCTATCGCCGCAGAGTGCATGACCATAACCAACAACAATCTGTCGGCTGCTCTCACACTCCATCCACCACCTGCTTCCATGGCTTCACGTAACCCCGATCGGGGGGCTAAACGGGTACTCCCGTAGACTAACGGAGGAAAGGAGGCGTCTTACATCTCCCTTGATAGGGGATACCCTTACCCCTCTAACCGGATAAAATAACCAGGACATAAAATAATAATGACATAAAAAGTATGACATAAAATTAACTATGACATCAAATAACCATGATATAAAATAACCATGCCATAAAATAACCAGAACATAAAATAATAATGACATAAATAAGCATGACATAAAAATAACCATGACATTAAAACAAAACTATGTCATAAAATAACCATGACATAAAAACCTGACAAAAAATAACATTGTCATAATAAAACTATGCCGTACAAGAACCATGTCACAAAATAATTCTCTACATAACAGATTAGTGACATTAAAGAATCATAACATTAAAGAATCATAACATAAAACAATAGTGATATAATAGAATCATGGCATAAATCAATATTGACATAAAGAATAATAACATAAAAGAATAGTGAAATAAAAGAATCATAACATTAAAAAATGTTGACTTAAAAGAATTATAACATAAACGAATTGTGACATAAAAGAATTGTGACATAAAAGAATCATAACATAAATAATAGTGACATAAAGAATTGTGACTTAACAAAATCATAACATAAAAGAATCATAACTTAAAAGAAGCATAACATAAAAGAGTAGTGATATAAAATAATCATATCATAAAAGAATAGTGACATAAACGAATTGTGACATAAAAGAATCATAACACAAAAGAATCATAACTTAAAAGAAACATAACATACAAGAACAGTGACATAACAGAAACATAACATAACACAATCATAACATAAAAGAATCATACCATAAAAGAATGATGACATAAATAATAGTTACATAAAAGAATCATAACTTAAAAGAAACATAACATAATAGAACAGTGACATAAAAGAACCATAACATAAAAAGACGGTACATACAAGAATACTAACATAAATGAATCATAACATAAAAGAATCATAACATAAAAGAAACATAACATAAAAGAATAGTGACATAAAAGAATCATAACATTAAAGAATCATAACATTAAAGAATCATAACATAAAAGAATCATAACAAATAATAGTGACATACAAGAATACTAACATAAAAGAAACATAACATAAAAGAATCATAACTTGAAATAAACATAACATAAAAGAATAGTGACGTAAATGAATCATGACAGAAAATAACAGTGATATAAAAGAATCATAACGTAAAATAATAGTGATATAAAAGAATTACAACATACAAGAAAAGTAAAATGAAAGAATATTGGCATAAAACAATCCTGATACAAAAGAATAGTCACACAAAAGAATAGTGACACAAATTAATTACAACATAAAAGAAAAGTGATATAAAAGAATACTGACATAAAACAATCCTGATACAAAAGAATAGTCACATAAAAGAATGGTGATATAAAAGAATTACAACATAAAAAATTGTGGTATAAAAGAATCGGGATTTCTATATACCAAGAGACCCAGTGCTTTGTACTCAGTTTACACTTTCTACAGGCATGTTACCAATGTGCAGCTGAAGAGTTCTCTGAGAGTTCAGAGTGTGAAGATATTCAGACAGATAGACAGAACGACAGACAGCCAGGTCAGAGCAACGTACAAGAGTATATTTGTGGTAAACAGACAATCTGTCAAGCTGGCATCAAATGAATGAATGCATTTATGGATAGATGAATAGATAGATGTTCAGAAATAACAAAGTGACTCATGCAACGAACATCAATTCGCGACTATTTATCACGCATAATTTCGCTGGAAATAAGGAGGAGGGAAGATTCCCAGAAATACGATACACACAGTAATCGATTCTAAACTTAGACAAGCGACTTCGCTCAGCTTCCGGTCTACAGACGCCATGTTTGCATAAGCCCACTAAGGGTTCAATGTCGATCGTAGCTCGCCTGCAGATTCCACATCCCACTCCTCCTTTTATCTGACTCAGTGTGAGGGCAGAACTTTCTTCTCCATCACTGCGCGGATCATCCTCTGATGGGCCTCACAACCAGCGGTGTTCCCTCTCTCGCTCCCCTCTCACGGTCCAGTTTTCTGGCGTGGCTATGTCAGCGCGTACCGGATTTGCCATAAGGATTTGCTATTTTTTGGGGCTCTTCTCGTTTGGTGGTTTTACTGTCATTAGAATTTGCTTGTGGAACGTAAACATGCCGTGGAATCTGGCTGAAATTAGCGGTATAAATTCTCTGGCGTTCATGTAATCCGAATGGATTTTCCATTGTCTTAACTCTTCTAATGTTGTGGTTTTACTGTCAGTAGAATGTGGTTGTGCAACGTGTGGGATTTGGCTACAGTCCGAGTGATCAATTTTCAAACATATTCATATACTAACTATGGATTTTCCAAATAGATTCAATAGGGCGTGTTAGTTCTGTTATAAAATTGGAAGTGAAATAGAGATATATGTGTATTATTGGCGAGCGCGGACGTCGGTGGAGTTGGTAGGGGACTGCGCTGTTAAAGTCACGAACGCGGTGGGATGAGGGTTCGAATCTTGCGCTCATCTTCTCGCTATGTGAGGGAATGACTAGCCACTTGCTCCTCCGTGCATTCACATTGCACATACATATCGGTTGGGAAACCCTTTGAGGCCACTAAGACAGTTCATAAATAAATACCTGTGTATTGTTTGGCACTCACAGAAATAGAAGAAAGAAGTAGAGACTAGAGGATGCACTAAACAACATAACGATTGAAAGCTATTGTTGCCGACCGGGGTTCGAACCTGTCACTTTCAAATGCGGAGACTGATATTTCTGTGTAATACGTGTAAAACATTGAAACAGACTAGTAATTTCTATTGTTTAAATACTCGTTAATATATCCATCCATGCATCCATCCATCCATCATGTGTCATGCCGGTAAGCGTGGGCGATCATGATTCGCCATTTCACTCGATCACCAGAGTCGAAGAATCAATGCTTGTACTTCCGCCTCCACAGCAGCTGGATTTTCTTGCTTGCATTTTCTCTGTCTAGTTGGATGCAAACTAAAAAGGACGTACAAAAATATTTCGGCACTTGTATCCACTCCTCGGCAGGTTCAAAGTCCTCAAGTGAACACACACGTTGAAGAATGTCTTCGGCTTGACCCATCCAAGATTTTTCTCTTTTTAAACTGCTGACCTTTACCTTATTAATTTCGCTATGCAGTGGATGTTATGTGTTTGCATTGACTCTGAACTAAGCTCGTGCTCGGCAAATCTGTACTCTATCCACTATGGTTGGAAAATCTAGAAGGCAGCATATTGCCCTGCATGCTGTATCTCTTGTACATCCAAGAATAATGCACATAGCTTCGTTCTGTATCCTTTCCATCCTTTCCATCTCTTACGGCTGAGAGTGAGGTTCGCCATTGTATACTCAAAAACAGAAAGGACCAGACCCTCGAAAAGAAGACATAGATGGCACTGCTCATAGTTTGCCGCCGCCATCACCCGCATCGCAGCCAAACCCCGCTGGGCCTTTGTTATCACCTGGTCTATGTGCTCTTTATAGGCAAGGCGTCGGTCAAAACGTATCCCCAGGTAATTCATTGCCTGCTTTCAAACCAGTCTCTGAACACAGATTTATGGTTGGTGTTGGAGTGTTCACAATTTGGTTACTCAAAGAGAACCATGTCACTGCTGTCTTCGTTGGGTTGTCTATTGCCCCAGATTCCACACATCATATGCTTATGCGATTGAGTTTGTAGTTCCACAGCAACCCGATTTCTATCCTTACCTTGACAATACACTAACACATCTATGAATACAGATGTACGGTTGGTGTTGGAGTGTTGACGATATGGTTACTCAAAGAGAACCATGTCACTGCTGTCTTCGTTGGGTTGACTATTGCTCAAGATTCCACACATCATATACTTATGCGATTGAGTTTGTAGTTCCACAGCAACCCGATTTCTATCATTTCCCTGACGATACACTAACACATCGTCGGCATATGACAATGTCCCCCCAGGCCTCTGATTTGGTCGCCGGTGATTCTCACGGTAGAAGCTTTGAACAGCACCGGAGATAATGGTGATCCCTATGGCAGGCCCGGATATATTGTTGTTGTTTCCGAAGTCCAACTGCCACGTCTAAAAACTACATTCCGTTGGAAGAGGGCTGCGGCGACCGAACTAAGGAAGAATGGGCTTATATTGAGTTCAAGAAGCTGAACCATTAAAAAAAATCCAATGGTACTCTGTTGTACGCATCCTCAAGATCAATCGCTGCAGAACATGTTTCAATGCCTGAGTGGAAACCTTTATAGACATTATGTGCAATAACTGCTGCGTTGGTCCAGGTTTCTCTTTTTGGACGGTTCCCTCCAAGGGTAGGTGGGAGAAAAATCTTGCCTCTTCAGCTGGCTTGATATTTTCCTGGCAATTAACTTCTCCAGCAGCTTGCCTATTGTATTTTGCATGGTTATTACCCTATATGCCGGTCCCTCTGGCTGAGGGGTTACACCACTTTCTCCGTAATCCCGTTTATCCACGCAGGGTCTCGCAGCGAGGCGAGAACTGGAAGCGGTTCGATCCTCGCCCGTGACTTGCGGGATAATGAGCCGGCCGCTCAGAAAGCAATGGCAAACTACTGAGCGTAATCTTGCCAAGAAATCAACATACAGCTGAAAGATGCTGATGTTGACAGCGATGTCCTGTCAAAGGATATGCAGTATTAAGAAAAAAAAATTACCATATATCCCTGAGTTTTTGTGTGGCCTTTGCCAGGCTTCGGCAAGGGAATCAGATAGCTGTGTAACCACTCCTCCTTGATGCTAACACTCCCTATACTATATGTTGCTGTACATATCTGCTAGTTCCTCTAACTCGTTGTCGGTTCACATACAAATGTCATCATGCCTTATACCATCTGGCCCTGTTTTTTGTTCATCGAAGCACAACTTTGATCTCTTTCACCGTCACTGTGTCTTCATCTGAAATGTTCTGGGCCTTAAACTTATCTCAGGTAACCGCCTTGGCAAAATTTCGCCCTCTCATGTCTGGATGCTTTGCTCTTGATAGCGTTCGAAAAGGGCTTTATCCTTATTCTCGCCAGACCTCTGCCAGATAAGGTCAGCACTTTGGAAGTCAGGAAAACTCCTATTCTTGACTACCCCATTCGTACTTTTATGTAGTTGCACAAAAAATTTCAGTGACTTGTCTGTGCTTAATCTTTGACACAACTCTGCCAATTTTTCACCGTTAACCACTGTAACTAGTGTTTTGAAATAGCTAATGTTTATGTCCATCTCCCTTTCCAAGTGCACAATAAGACTAGGATGGGGAATTCTCTTCCTCTTGGCGTTTTGTCATTTCCTTACAGCACCACGCTTATCCACCCAGGTCTTTTCCACCTCACAATTCCAGCAAGGTGGCTGCTCCCAGCTTTTTTTTTCCTGTCTTGATGATTTCTGCGCTTGTTGAGCCTTATTTTACTCACCACATCTTGCCCTGAACTGTCATACTTGAAGGTCTTGACCGTTGATGTGTGCTGCCTGGTTCTACCTTTCTCCATCAATATGCTGAAAGGGTGTTGGTCGCTGCCATGGTACCATAGGACACCCCATCTACATACTGTAATGAGTGAAGGAGAAACCAGCGCCAGGTCAGGTCAATAACACTATCCCCATCACCTGCACGACTTGCTGTCTGGAGACACAGCCATTGTTGATACAAACAAGGTCGTTGTTTTAAGTGCAGCCACGAGTCCTCACCCTGTGTGTTGGAAGAAATGTTACCCGTTAACATTGAAATCGCCCCAGAAAATGACATTCCTCTCATGAAATAATATGTCACTCAATCACTGCCACATCTCGGAATCCACACTCGAGTGTGACAGGATTGAACTCTAACAGCCTGTATCTCGTCACTGTCCCACATGGACATGTTCACCTCTGAAGCCACTATACTGTCACGAATAAGAATCGCCATTCCCACGTGTCGCATGTTGTAAACAGATTTGAAGCCGGTTACATGGAATGAATTAACACACAGTCTCGTCTCCTGAAGCGCTACAATATAGTTCCTGTATGACAGACTTCCCAGAATGAAGTCTCGTAAACTCGTTTTGCGCTGGCACAATTCCAATATTGAATACATATATTTTTTTTTTAAGGCCCAGTCGGTCGCATTTGAACCTGGATCGTCTGGCCTGTCGTTACATCGACCCCGCCCTCTGTGCGGGACACAAACGCTGGTCCGACATGGTGGAAAAACAAACAAAACCGAAACACCACGCGTGACACATTAACCCACACGCTACAAAATACACTCAAATATTGATTCACTCAGATGCACGAACTTCGCAACACCGGCGAAAATTTTGAGAGGAAACTCATGGTTTACCTCCTGGCGCAAAAATTATACGCAAGAGATGAAATTACCCATCTCCTACGTAAAAAAAAAAGGATCGGTTTCAAAACAACATAATTGTCCGCCGCCATCTTCACCGGAAGGTATAGCCAGGCGTTGTATTATGGAGAGGTATAGCTCCATACC